>FN648720.1:0-65239 GCA_000310025.1 Ectocarpus siliculosus | reverse complement strand
TGTCATGTAATGTGCCAGGCTCATGAAAACCTTTTCGGCAATCTTTTTCAGTTTTCAAAAAAAACATTAACTCTTCTTCTTGTGTAGACAACGCGGCCTTGTTGGTCTGCTGTTTTGTTTATATTTACTGCTGTACGCTGTATGAATTCTCTCTACACTGTAAGACTGCTACCACTATTTCATGTTTTGGCAGGAATAAATACACGCAAGAATCCGTCGGTAAGCCACACCTACCTACTACCTGTCTCTGACACACAGCAACCCATTTTCTTTGAAACGAAGGGAATATGTACAGCAGCAGCCAGAGTAATCGAGCTATGCAATTTTTTGCTCTGGTTCACTTTTTTGCCTTCACAACCCGAGAACCCCACTGCTGTATCTCGACCTACAAGACTCCAATCAACAAACCAACACTGGCAGAAGTGCGTAGAAGATGCTAAACCAACACTGGCAGAAGTGCGTGGAAGATGCTATGACAGCATAACTGAGTCGACACCCGTACGACTTCCATGTAAAGTCGGCGTCTGGTCCATACTGCTGTAAGAAATACAAAAAAAACAAAATCGAGCCATCTTTTTTGTATTTTTTTCCTATACTAATAACAAGAAATAAATGTATCACGTCACGACGACCATCCTGTGAGTGTACATATTACATGATTAGAAAAACCCCATTCCTAAAAAGTTTGGTAACTACGTACCTTGGGGACATGCGTGCAATTTTGGAGACCTATCTCCAAAAACCCGAACGAAGGATTTCGTTTTTGTAACAAGAACCTGAAGCTTCCTCTGCGAACCCCTTATTTACTTTGATATAGACTAAAATGAGTTTTTGGGCACAACTAACTTTACGCTTGAATCGACCGTTCTTCCTCAGTTTCGCCTGTTAGTGCACTGCCGCCCTCAGCGGTCTGTGGTGTTGAAACTGGGGACTATGTTATCCCAGGAACAGCTGATAAAAAAGGACCATGTATTGTATATATTCGTCACGCAAGCCCCTCAGGCAAGCTGGTATTCGACACGCAAGCCCCTCAGGCAAGTGCCGGGAGCACACCGCTGTGTGCTCCCGGGGGCCCCGCACTTGGACCACAACCGCATACATACCCTCACACCCATACTTCCAATACGCGTATCCCCCACAGAGGATGCACAGATCGGACTCATATCCAAGTACCACAAACAGCCCCCCTACTTGATACGATGTACGATCTTGCAACCAACGCAGAAACGCAATCAGCAAATAAATATAGAAAAACACCCCTTGAGAAAACATATTCAACAAAACTGGCTGCGCATCCAACACAAAGCGTCTCCATCAGTTTATTCACGAATCCAAAGCGTTCGTCTCTGGAAATAATCTCAAACCGTTGACACAAAAGAATCATCCTCAGAAAAGTATCCAACAATTATTTGTGCTACATCAGAAAGGCGTCGGAACGAAAACGGACATTTCTGGAAAAAACAACTTCCAAAAGAGTTGGCACCAAATCCTCAAACAAAACAAAAACTCAACTTCTTGACCAATCAAAACGAGAATTCGGAAAGCACAATGGCCCCAACCATTAATCGTCAAAACATGTCAAACCCATTCCTCCAATACCAAATCCTAAACAGCGCGCACCCGCTAATCGGTACCGTCGCTGTTGTCCAAGAAACGATAGAAAATATAAGCAAGCATCCACGCAAACAGCCCCCCTGCTGTCAGCTCCCAAAATTCACCCCGAGCTAATATCTCAATGTCAACAGTCCCCCCTGCTTTGCCGTTCACCTAAAACACAAATAGACAAGGCCGGAAAACGAACCAATTCGATTGCTGCTCACGCCCTCTAGAATCATGGTCATACATGACATCCCCCCCCATGATTTTCGATGCAAGAGCAGCAAAACATGCGATACAAACCAAAAACATGAAAACACGTTACACTCATGGCATCAAACTCCGGAAAAATTCGTACCGTATGAAAACTGTATTTGCAACTGGAACTCCAAAAGCAACCCTGCTCCCTGAGCCACATGCCTTCATGCACGTCAAGCAACGCGCTATCATCCCATTTCTTGCGCGCGGCCAAAAACACACCGCAGAGAGCGACCGCTTAACTCAGGACCTAACATAAAAAAACAAACAAACAAACAAACAAACAAACAAACAAACAAACCAAAAGCCTAAGCGCAAAACGCGACTGAACGTACTCCCGCCAAAGAATAGGGAAATAATATGAAGCATTCAGCTGCAAGGTAAAACGTGACTGAAAACATACGACGAAGCACGGAAAAAAATAAAATAAAAACTCACCTGCTGCTTCATATTCCACAGGTTCGTGGCAATGCTTATCTTGTCGCAGCGAACATTTATGATCATGAAACCAAGTACAGAAAAATATATATATTACGCACACGCCGTGGCACACGTGTTTCTGCATCAAAGTGAACGGTGCGCTTGCAAGGGAAAAACAGGAAAAAACTAATAATAATATTAATACGAAGCCAAACGGCGAAGCTAAAACGTCCATGGCTGCTCGCAAAACCGAACAAAGTCGTAAACGTTTCACATGATTGCCCACTTGGCTGTAACAAAGTGAGATCGTCGCTGTCACCGTGTCCTCCCCGTTCCCGGTCGACTCGAGGGCGCCACCGCTGCTGCCGCTGCTGCCATCGCCACCGATGCCGTTCCCCCGCCGCCACGACCGTCATGAGTTCCAGCCCCAACACGGCTGCCGGTAACGTCGCTGCTGCCGCCTCTACCACCGCCGCCGTTGTCGCCGCTGCCGCCGACGGGGCTCTGGCCAAAACCGCCGCTGCCGGCGTCTGCTGCCGTCGGAGCTCTGGCCGAAGCCACCACTCTCGTCGCTGCTCCTGCTGCCGCCGGTGTCGCCGCTGGAGCTCTGGCCGAAGCCACCACTCCCGTCGGGGCGGCCGCCGTTGCCGCCGTTGGAGCTGCCACTCCCGTTCCTGCCCCTATCGAAGGGGTACGCCACCCCTGGTACCGCCCCCCGTCTCCTCGCGCCACGCGAAGATGTCTTACCGGGGTCGAAGGGGTGCGTCGAGGCTCCACTCCAGGTTTCATCTAACCCCTCATCCCCGTTCCCATCACCGCCGCTTTCCTCGCTGCTGCTGCTGCTGCTGCTGCTGCTCCTGCTGCTGCTGTTGCTCACTTCCTCCTCAGTCTTCCCGGGATCAAAAGGGTGTGTCGGGGCTCCACTCCAGGTTTCATGCAACCCCTCGTCGCCGCCCTTGCGGCCGTCTGGACACCCGACGCCAACGCGGCGGCCGGGGACGCCGCTGCTGCTGTCGCCGCTGCCGTTACACCCGTCACCGATGTCGACACCGCCGCCGCTGCGGCCGCTGCTGCTGCTGCTGCTGCTGCTGCTGCGGCCGCCGCTGCTCCGGTCATCCGTCTCTCCACCATACTTCCCCTCTCCATCCACACGCACCTCCACCGTATAAAATCCTCCAGGGTCAAACGGGTACGACGCGCCCCTCTCGAAACCGCAGATGCCGTCGTCTCCGCTGCTGCTGCAGGTCAGGGTGCCCGGGGCCATCGCGGCGACCGGGGACGACGATGCTGCTGCCGCCGCTGCCGCCCCCCCCGCCGCCGCTGCCGCCGCCACCGCTGGTGCGTCCGTCGAGGTGCCCGGGGCCGTCGCGGCGACCGGGGACGACGCTGCTGCTGCCGCCGCTGCCGCCACCCCCGCCGCCGACGCCGCCGCCACCGCTGGTGCGTCCGTCGAGGTGCCCGGGGCCAATGCGGCGACCGGGGACGACACGAAGTCGGTGCTGCTAGTGCGGTGGGTAGACGCGGCACTATCACCAACCCACCAGTCGGTACGCCCAGTCGCCGACACCAAAGTGGGGACAGGGGCCGGCGGATACGATACAGGGTGACGGTGTTGGCAGAAAACGTGAAGAGCATTACGATCGGGGGGGGGACCTACCGGCTCTACGGTGCCGTACGAACCGGCATGACCATCCCCCCCTACTCCATCAACGCATTCACCCTCACCGCCACTGACCTGTATATCCACGCCGGAATCATCCCCCCACGCGCGGCCCTCCTGCTGTTGCAGCTGCTGCTGCGGCTCCTGCTGCTGGGGCACACCACCATAGCCGCTGCTGCCGGAACCCTGCCATGGCTGCACACCTCCGCTGGAAGCATCCTGATGTACCACGGCCAGGTGTTGCTGCGGAAGAGGCGCCGACACCGGCCAATGGTGCGCTATCGACCCGTCTACACAACTTGCCGAATACCCCGGCTCCGCGCTGTTGAGATGGGAGTGCTGGGGGAAAGGCTGCTGCGAGAAAGGCTGGTAAGGTGGGGGCATTACAGCGTTGAGGTGGGGTACCTGAGACGTGTTGGCCGCCGCGTGTTGGCGCGGCGGCTGCTGCAGATTGTTGGATGTGTTAAATTTGCAGTTGCGCGCCGTGTGGCCGGATTCACCACAACTAGAACACCTACCATAAAATCGCGGAGGAGCCTGGCAGATGATGGCCGTGTGCCCGACATGACCGCAGCGACCACACATGGGCACGGCGCACATCGGTGATCCCGGGGGAGTGGGGGACGCCTCCTGCGGCCACGCTGCGTTCCGCCCGGGGTTCCTGGGACCACCCGGAACGAATCCCATGCGGGAGTGAACTCCTGGGGCTGCTGCTGCTGCTGGGGCTGCTGCTGCTGAAGCGCCTGCTGCGGAAATGCTGAGGGAATCTCCGTTGATACTGCTGCTGCGGCGCCTGCTGATGAAACGACTGTTGCGGCTGCTGCAGCTGCGGGCGATATCCCCCGTCGTACTCTCCCTGAGTTCCCCCTCACCACCCCGGCTGCTGCTGTCCATCTCTACCCTGTTGTCTGCCTTGGGAAAACCCACCGGTCCTCCGCTGCGGACCACCACCGCCGCCGCCGCCACCGCCGCCGCCGCCGTTACCGTTGGGCCGTGAATTTCCGCCGAAACGGAGAGCGTGCGGATCGCTAGCCGGCGCGGCCGTCCGCTGTGCACGATCACCGAGATTATTCTCAACGTGGTGGCTACGCACAAGAATCTCCAAGCTTCTGCGTGTGAGCGTGTGATCATGCATGAGCACGATCTTGACCTGTTCGTAGTCTGCCGAGAGGCTTCTACGTAAAGTCGCAAGGACCTCACTTTCCGGGATTTCATAACCGTTGACAGCGCGAAGCGTATTCAGCACTTTGTTAAACCTCAGAAAGTAGTCTTGCGGGTCCTCTCCGAGCTGCATCTTCATGTTAGCGAGAGACAACTTCAGGGCCTCCTTTTCAGAGCTACTCATCGGAAGACAAAACTCCTGGGCCGCCTCCCATGCCCCCGACACATTCCCTACAGCAAGAATTGTCGATTGAAATTTCGCCCCCTTCGTGGCTCGCCTCAAGTAATCGAAAGCACGCTCGTGATCACGCACACGCTTCTCACTGTGGAATCTGATGTTCTCGCTCCTGGATGTGTGGATGAGCCAGATGCGATTATCAGGACTCGCCGGCGGAGTGAGTGTGTGCCCAAGATCTTCGCCGGCGAGGAAGATCTCGAATATCGTCTTGAAGAGCGGGAAGTTGCCGTCGTACACTGGTGGCTTGCGGTCCCTGTACTGCTGTTGCACTGGACCATCTCGAAAAGAAGTAGCCGCTCCCCCGGCTCCAAAGGTGTCCGCCACCACGGCTGCTCCACCCCTATAATACCCCGACGCGTACCCAGCGCCATCCACCCTATCTCTCGTAGCGTCCCCCGCTGAACTGCGCTCCCTTTCCTCCTCAAGTTTCCTCCGTAACTCCGCACTCTCGGCTTCCGCTTTCTTCGTTCTTTCTTCCAACAACTCTCTCTCTCTCTTTCCGTCATCGCTGTACCAACACCTGGCCTAGCTAGGCTCCACTCGATATCGTGTTAGTGCACTGCCGCCCTCAGCGGTCTGTGGTGTTGAAACTGGGGACTATGTTATCCCAGGAACAGCTGATAAAAAAGGACCATGTATTGTATATATTCGTCACGCAAGCCCCTCAGGCAAGCTGGTATTCGACACGCAAGCCCCTCAGGCAAGTGCCGGGAGCACACCGCTGTGTGCTCCCGGGGGGCCCGCACTTGGACCACAACCGCATACATACCCTCACATCCATACTTCCAATACGCGTATCCCCCACAGAGGATGCACAGATCGGACTCATATCCAAGTACCACAAACATCGCCCCTTGGGCAACGAAATTTTGTACAATCCTTCAACACCCTACACCGGAGCCGAACGAATTTGATTTTTTATTTGAAATACATATATATACCGGCTTCCGGGGTCCTATCCGTTAGACCCCAGTATGCCGGTACGAGTAGGAAAACTTCGTGAACAGTGTTCAAGAATGTTGTTTCGGATTAGTAGCATCAATACCTGTCAAGCTGCCAAATTTGGGAACGATCCATGCTTTCCTCTGATATATACGACGGAAAACGTTTTGCATTCTGGGCGGTTGCTCCGTACAACCGGTGGCCATCTGACGACGCCAAAGAGCCAACACCGGAAATCCCACCCTTTGGGGTGTAACTCGCTCCAACCGTGTACGTTTTCACTTCTGCCTTTATTATTGGGTTCCAAGAGCTGGAAGGTCATTTTGCGTTGAACTCCGGTCGAAGAAGGTCGCATCAGTATTTTGAGCTCTTGATTCTCGAACAGCATGAAGGCCGTTGCTTGGCCAAGACACAGTATTGCGCCCGACCACCGTAGAAAGGTGTCGTCATTCCAGGTATGCCACTGTCCTAGGCCAAGCGTGGGGGTCACTATGGTATATGGAGTGTGTTGATTGGTGAGTAATTGCGTTCGTTATCAGTGGGGGAACAAATTTTGGGTTTCTTGCTTGAACCGGCTTGTAGGGTTTAACTGTGACGATGGTCCTTGGATATACTGGTGATGATGGTCCTCGTTTTCAATCTGGTGCCCTTCGTTCGAATTGTGGCAATGGTCCGCAGGTATAATTGGGACTGGTCCTCGCCACGAGAGGCGGGCTCGGGAGTCGGGGCCATGACGGGCTCAGCATTGACGCCCTCGCCAGCCTTTCGGCGACGGCTGCCGCGGTCGGCTCCGGTGGAGGCGGGTTCTGGATCAACAGCATATCAGAGAAGGACGACATGCACATTCATCAAGGGCAGGAAGGAGCCATCCGTGTGATCCCCGACATACGGTGACATCATGCGAGCCTGCCAGATACCCATGTATCAGATACCCACGTATCAGGGCGACATGAGAGGCGGCGGCCTCCATTGAAGGTTTCGCATTACACTGTTCGTTCATGTGTGCGCGCCGGAGTATACACTGATAAGATATACCGCGCAATGCCTACATGCCGCGTAGATAGTATATTCGCATTTCAATGTTCGCGTGCGATGTCTGGGCCATACTCAAAACCCTTCAATGTACGTAGTAGATGGGCGTTTTAAAATGTCCTCACGTTGAGTGCAGCGCTCGAAGCTTGGGCAAGGACTGCTCCAGGAAGGCTCCCTGGGGAGTGAAGTGACTAGGGGGGACGTCATGCGAGATAATAGCCGACGGAGGTCGTAATACTGCATCGATAGGCGAAAGAAAGGACGGAGGTCGTATTGAGAGTTTATCATTTATCCTGGTCGATTCACTCTGACTACGACCATCGCCATTTCTTTTCTCGCATGCCGTTGCCCCTCCCTCCCCAGGAGCCTTCCCGGTGCCTTCGTGGACCACGTTTCGACCACGTCGCTGAATGTCGGTGTAAGTCTATATCGCGTATTTACTACATTGATGGGTTGTTCAGAGCGGCATAGACGTCGGGTAGTGCAAGGGCTGCTCACGTTCTGCGCCTGATCAGGGCGACCTGCATACTGCACACTCTCGTCGGCCACAGGAGGCGAAAGCCCCTCAAACTCGGGGAGGGGTCACGATCTGCGATACCTCCACCGAACCATGCCTGAGACACCGCCAGATTTCCAGTGTAGCTCGAGATCAGCATTTCGGGCCATGTTTGTGCAAGGTGTGGAGGAGTCGATTGAAACTTCTACGGATATTGGTCATGATAAGCTAAAGCTTCAGAATGTGTTTTGTGCGTAAATGCTTTTGGAACGACCAGAGAAAAAAACACAAATTACGCGACGCGGGAAAAAAGAAATATTGCTGCATAATATCTGGGCTCACGTGAATCGAGCCGATGAGCTATAGCCCTTCACAGCAATGCTGCCGGCCGGGTGGCACCCGCGCCTCCGCTTCCGTGCCAGGAACACGTTCGTCCCGGGCGGGCACCTATGTCCCCACTCCATTGGCAACCAGGATCGGTCGAGGCGGGGACCCGCTTGCTGGTGAAAACCCAGCCAGCTCGCGGCCATCTGAAACGGATGAACGCGAGCTGACTGGCTTTTCACCAGCAAGCGAGTCTCCATACCGCCGGATCCTGCGCACCGATAAAAAGGGAGGATAGATACCCGCCCGTCTCCAGGCACGAAAATAGTGGCCGTGCTCCGCCCACGTTGCCCCTCTGGTATATGATTTCATCCTCATTTTATGTAACTTTTCGCTTCGATCGCATCGCCTAATCCTTACAGAATCTACATTCGCACTCAGCCCGAGATCCCAGAGTATCCTTGTCACCGTACCCCTGCCCAACAATGATCCCAAGAACACGACGGTAATATGTACACCTTGTGCAATCCCTACCTCCACGCACAGCGTGTACAGGCCGACGAAACGAAAAGCAAAATAACATGCACTCACGCCCCATGCGCGTGGAAGACAGTGTTGGTCAAGACTGGCCGGCGATGTCCAAATTTCCCTTTGCCAAAAAAAAAAGCCATGTATCTAGCGCATACGTAGCGAGGTCAACCTACCAACGATCGTCCGGAACGGTACGAGACCACACGTGCGGCAGTACGTCTTAGTGCTGCTACCGGAGTTTACCACGTCGGACATTAATCATTCCCCCGTCGCTGTGCTGGACACAGAACTCCGCATTCTTACTGCCGTTTTTTCCATACGACGGCTGCTTCGTACAACCTGGATGGTCGCACCTCTTGCTTGCAACATCGACCATGCCCTGTTGCGCGTGCTGCCGGCAGAACTCCGCCATCTTGCTGCCGTCTTTTCCAAACGACGGACGTTTCGCGCAACCTGGATGACTGCACCTCTTATTATTTACATCGACCATTCCCTGTTGCGCGTGCCGGGCACAGAACTCCGCCGTCTTGCTGTCGTCTTTGCCATATGAAGACAACTTCATGCAACCTGGATGGCTTCTTCGTGCACTCTGGATGGCCGCACCGTCTGCGGACAACATTGGCCATGTCCTGGTGTGCGTGCTGGATACAGAACTCCGCATTCTTGCTGCCGTCTTTTCCATACGCCGGCTTCTTCATGCACTCTGGATGACTGCACCTCTTCTGTTTAACATTGACCATGTCCTGATGTGCGTGCTTGGCACAGAACTCACCCTTCTTGCTGCTGTTTTTTCCATACGACGGCCGCTTCGCGCAACCTGGGTGGCCGCACCTCTTCCTGACAACATTGACCATGCCCGGTTGCACGTGTTGAAAGCAGAACTCCGTCTTCTCGCTGCTGTCTTTTCCATATTAAGGCTCCTTTGTGCAACCTCAATGGCCGCACCTCTTCCTGACAACATTGACCATGCCCTGCTGCACGTGTTGAAAGCAGAACTCCGCCTTCTTGCTGCCGCATTTTCCATACGAAGGCCGCTTCGTGCAACCTGGATGGCCACACCTCTTCCTGGCAACATTGACCATGCCCTGATGTGCGTGTTGAAAGCAGAACTCCGCGTTGTTGCCGCCGCATTTTCCATACGAACGCCTCTTCGTGCAACCTGGATGGCCGCACCTCTTCCTGACGACATCGACCATGCCCTGTAGCGCGTGCTGGGCACAGAACTCCGCCTTCTTGCTGCCGCATTTTCCATACGAAGGCTTCTTCGTGCAACCTGGATGGCCGCACCTCTTCCTGGCAACATTGACCATACCCTGTAGCGCGTGCTGGGCGCAGAACTCCGCCTTGTTGCTGCCGCATTTTCCATACGAAGGCTTCTTCATGCAACCCGGATGGTCGCACCTCTTCCTGGCAACACTGACCATGCCCTGTAGCGCGTGCCGAGCACAGAACTCCGCCTTGTTGCCGCCGCATTTTCCATACGACGGCCGCTTCGTGCAACCTGGATGGCCGCACCTCTTGCTGGCAACATTGACCATGCCCTGTAGCGCGTGCTGGACACAGAACTAACTCCGCCTTCTTGCTGCCGTCTTTGCCATATGAAGAAAACTTCATGCACTCTGGATGGCCACACCTCTTGCTGACGACATCGACCATGCCCTGTAGCGCGTGCTGGGCACAGAACTCCGCCTTCTTGCTGCCGTCATTTCCATACGACGGCCGCTTTGTGCAACCTGGATGGCCGCACCTCTTGCTGACGACATCGACCATGCCCTGTAGCGCGTGCTGGGCACAGAACTCCGCCTTCTTGCTGCCGCATTTTCCATACGAAGGCTTCTTCGTGCAACCTGGATGGTCGCACCTCTTGCTGGCAACATTGACCATGCCCTGTAGCGCGTGCTGGGCACAGAACTCCGCCTTCTTGCCGCCGCATTTTCCATACGAAGGCCTCTTCGTACAACCTGGATGGCCGCACCTCTTGCTGACGACATCGACCATGCCCTGTAGCGCGTGCTGGACACAGAACTCCGCCTTCTTGCTGCCGTCTTTGCCATATGAAGACAACTTCATGCACTCTGGATGGCCGCACCTCTTCCTGACGACATCAACCATGCCCTGTAGCGCGAGCTGGACACAGAACTCCGCCTTCTTGCTGCCGTCATTTCCATACGAAGGCTTCTTCGTGCAGCCTGTGTGGCCGCACTTCTTGTCCATCACGTTTGTCATCCCTGAATTCTTGTGCTGGGAGCAGAACTGCGCATTCTTGCTATGGTCTTGGCCGTACGATGGGTGTGTTGTACAGCCGTGCTCCTGGCAGCATCGTCGTCGCCGGCCATGATGTCTGGCGGTCGTACGCCATGACTGTTGAAAAGCACGGTGCCAAACGCGATTGAGCAGAACCCACATTCCAGAGTGCAAAACAGGTCAGCATCTCAGCAACGAGGAGAGCGACATCGGGGAGAAGTCTGAGACCATTCAATGAACTCACACGACACCGCCTAAAGACCTCCTTACCTCCATTCTAGATTGTTCAAAATGTACTCTGTGCTTGTTGCCGGGGTAGAAGCAGCCATCGATATTCCACCACCAATACCATGTGCCCTCTGCTTTTCGACACGTCCATGCTCTAATTTTTCAACCTCATGGAAGGAAGTTTCGAGGTGAAATTAGTTGGTTGCCTCTCACTCGGAGCGCCATCGACAAAGCCATTGACTGAACATCTTCGTCGTCAGCTACTCTTAGTGTGCTGCGCAGTCGTTCGCCTCTCACACTACCTCCGACCTTTTGGTTTCTAACCGAAGGTTTCCACCTTTCATCGTATATTAGAAAGACGGTATGATGAGTTCGGGAGACCTTGCTTCCCATATTCAACTCCACTTGTAACACACCTGTGTGGCTTCTCGGCTACCATCAGTGAAAAGGCGCGTCGCAAAGTCGGCGGCGAGCATTCCCGCTACCCTTCCTCAGACACCCTCAAAACCCCATAATTCCAGAGCAGTTGTACGGATAGTCGGAAGCAGCTCAACCTACACGAGTGTAGACTTGCTAGAGTTGCGATGACGATTTCCTCTCAGCGTCTAGATATTTAGCACTTTCGCCGGTGCTCGATTCCGCCAGCTGTGCACTACTGATAAGGTGCGCAGGAGCAATCATCCCGAACCGGCACCACCCACCAGCTGGTCGGAAAGCAGGAGCGACTGACGCGGCAAACCAGCACGAGCAACGCATGCACTGGTCAACCACATAATCATGACATATTCGCGATTAAAACGCGAGAGGAATGAGCCTTCCACATTACTCACCGCCGTGTGTGCTGCCGCCGTCCCACCGCCCATTGTTTCTGGTAGGGAGGTATTCCGTTGGCGCTTGGATGACGCTGTTGCGGGGCTGACATCCAAACACGATACATCCCGAGGCGTCAAGATACAAACACCGTGGAGGGAATTGAACGGCATGAATTTTTATAAACAAATCCAATCGACTTAGAACGCCATGGGTAAGGACATTGGGCAAAGTCGACCGAATTTCCATTCACTTCAAAAACGTGTAAACAGAACTGCCCGTGTACGTGATGGACTCAGTACAGGAAATATTGTGTTCACCGCCATGGTCCCAGTCGAATAGAGTTCCCAGCTGCCACGAAGAACGTCCAGAATGTACAGGAAGCAACCGAAGCTAGAGAGAGACTGTGACATGGTGCGGCGATCGAGATGACTGATTCAACGATGTTGAGATTGCCAATTACCATACCCAGGGGTGGACCATGGGTCAGCCTGAAGCGTCGATGGTTATTTTTCCTCGCCGGGACAGAGAGGGGGACAAAACGTCTACCAACAGTTGGCGTTTGGGAAGGGGGAGATTGCCTTCATTAGCCCTAGTCTTCTGAGGGACGGGGGGAAGGATTGACATTGGCCTCCGGGAAAAAATAGGTAAACGATACAGCAGGGCCAACATGGTCAAAACTCGCCTCCCCCGGATACGCGCTTGTAATCAGCGTCAACTAAGACTAACGTATTGGTCGACGCCCATTTCCCCCCTCCGCTTCATACAAGCCCGGGGTGTATCCCCTGCCGCGGCTAGTTTTTTCTGCAAATGGTAACCAAACTCTCTAAAATATTCCCTGCTCTGCGAAAAAAATATACTACCCTTCAATCCAATTCTTCCCAGAAATCGCCTTCTGTTCCAAGGACATCAATACATGAATCTTCCAGCTCCAACGAAATGATGGCAACCGAAACCCGAGACACACTCCGTATTCGAGCACAGCATGGATGACACACCAACAAAAGTATAACGCCAGCGGAGCGTCGCTGCATTCATTGATGGATTGTTCAGTGCGGCATGGACACCGGCAGCGAAGGGCTCCAGTTCAGCGTCTGAGAACGACATGCACACACGGGATCCTTGTCCCTGGCGCCAAATACTACATACGCTGGAACACTGACTCCTCGCCGTTGTTTGACTTCTGCATGAACAATTGGCAAGGACATTGATAGCCATATGAGCAATCGTCCCGCTCCTTGCGACAAGCTTGGGTTGGGTCGTACTTACTGTCTGCATGAACATCAATGTCTGCATATGCAGCTCAAGTGAAGAGGAAAACATCATTGTATCACTCACAACAAGCGCGCGCTGTGGCCATTTCAACCACTACGCAACAGAATGAACGTGATGGATGGGATTCAGTACTGTAGTTGGTTTTCAAAAACGTGATGTAGTCCGTCGCGAAAAACGCTCCTGCGTGCCGGTGGAGCGGCGGAAGTGGGTATCTAGGCTAAGTCGCTTCGTGGCAGCGTGCACTTCATCATATATTACTTATCCAGCAGGGCTACAATTAAAAGCAAGTGTGAATGCCGCACACACATCAGCAAAAATCGTGGGTGCATAGGTAAAATTCATACGCGTGCACGTGTATACCTGGTGTGGTGCAAGGCCTTGGCTCCGGCGTCCAATGCCGTCCGTCTACTCGATATATCAATACACCCCACACCCATTGCTTGGCGCTTTCACGACAACCCCCGCAGCACCACTTGCACCCCACCTGAAAAACAATATTCGATCGGTGCACCAATACTGCTACTGCAACCGTCACTCGTGCAACTTCTTCGTCAAACAGAAAAAATGCAGTAAAACTTGCTGCTTATGCACTACATACAGATGATGCTGTGCACCCCTCCACCCCAAGTCTCAACAGATCGCTTCGACATGTATATGCATGGACAGAAATTCTTCCAAGAATGGACCGACGAGGTACGCGACGAGAAATACAGAAATACAAAGCGAGTGCAGTGTCACAAGAATCATCCAACATAGATATGAATCGGTTCCGATGCTCTACCGTACTACTAGTGGTTAGCGACCAACACCACACCCAAAATCACATCATCATTGGCCAGGGAAGGCAGCATCGATAATTTCCTACCCGTGCCCCCCCCTCCCAACATCCCGATCCCTGCGTGCCCGTAACCCTCCTATCATACCGTTTCATTCCATTCTGCGTGACCTCCTCCTTCCCTGAGCGATGGGCTGGGGCGATCGCCCACACAGCCTATCGTGCTCGGACGTGCACATGCTGAAATAATATCCCTCTGTTTCGCGAGCCTCCATGCAACACATGAGGTGTAGGCAGCTACGCGTCATTTGTTTACCAATCGGAGCACCAGCTGCGCCATCGTGCTGCACAGCGAGAGAGAACAGCACCAGCATGCTCGCCGGCAACAGACATGTCTGCACGGGACAGCCCCCCTTCATCTCCCCTTGTTCTCTCGCTTTTCCTTGGGTGACCGACAACAGGAAACTGTTTATAGCGCTCAACAGAGAACGGCTCGGCTCGCAGTGTCCCTCCCATAACATAACAACACACCCGACCGACCAAAATAGTCTCCACATGCAAGAGGAAAGTTCCCCAAGTACCAACTCCTCTCTCCATCTTTCCCGGGTTGAAAAGAAAACGTTCCCGGAAAATTAGTGCATCTTCTTCTCCTTCTCGCACACCTCGTAAGCATACCCTGGCAAAGACTCTCTTGAGGGGGGAACCAAACAAAGCGACAAATGAAAGCCCTCGGCATCACCCCCCCTGGAAAGATAATAAAGTACACTATCATGCGTGTTTTTTTCTCCACGAAAACCACGAAATGACACTGTGCTCAGTCAGGGATAATAGCCAAAAGCATGACACCAAAAACACATTAAAAAAAGAAAGTGACAAAACACGCAATTCACAAAAGGGAACATCGAGCGAAAAGCCGGGGCAACACAAAAAAAGGACGAGGGAAGCCACCAAAATAAAAAATGCCGAAATCATCGACGAGTGGCGTAGCCTCTGTCGCGTAGCCCCAAGGCCTAAAACGTGACTGACGCTATGAAATTCAGAAGAAATAAAATGCACGCCACCACCAGGACCAAAGGCACCGAATACACCAGCAACGAAAGGGGAAAAAAAAACACGCACGCGACCTCTTTGGCCCAAAACCCCAAGAACCGAGCCCAAAACGTAACGCACCGATGCCCACTTAGGCACAAACAACAAAATGCCCCCCTCTCTCAGTGGAATAATTGACCAATACCTGAACATGCAAGCAAGCAAGAACACGTGCAACATAACAATATCTCTCCTCTTGGGCAATACGGCGCCCCATCCAGTCCATTCTGCACGCCCGCCCATTCGTTGGAAAACCTCGTCATGCTTCACGCCAAAGGTCACGACTGCCGTGCTGCTGCGGCGTCCATGTCGACTTGGGCGGTTGTCAGGGTAACGTAGCCTGCGGAATATACATGACAGTGCGACGCGTAGGCAGAGGAATCGCCCGAAAATAGACGAAGTAAGGACAACGGACGTGCGGAAGCAAGTGTGCCGGTAGGGGATATGGAATACAAGAGCTTCTTTGGCCAGCGGCAACTTCGTGAACCAAGTATCGCCAGGATAACACCAACTACTGGACCACGAATGAGGCAAGCCCCATGCAAATATAGGAGGTCGGGGGAGAGTGACAGTGTTACCGGCTCGAAAAGCACCAAACAGAGGGATGGAGATGGTCGAGAAGGCGTTGGCAGGGCGAAGGCGAGAAAACCGCAGGAGATCAACACATCAACACATGCCACGCCTCGACGAGGCCTGCAGTTGCAACTACAGCCTCGGAGGCAACGTGACTTCACCGGCGTACGCGGCGACAAAGGTGCACGGAATCGTATCCCTGTGTCTTTCGCTCTCGCTCACTCCGACAACAACCACGTACAACCGGCCCGTGAAATTCCCAGCCCAGGGCATCCAATGATTCCGCCGTGAAGCCCACACAATAGCTCAACCGCTGCAGCAACGGGGGACGAACCACCACGGTAGAAAACTGCGCACGACATTGTTCCCGAAACAGCAGAGTATGTATTCTATACACCAAGCGTCGCGTAGTTAACCTCTAGCTTACCTCAAACGAGGGCCTCCAAACGCATGAACGGGGACGCCCTATGCAATTATTTACGAACAAGCTGTGTAGATCTCTCCCATGTACCAAAGTGTTTTCACTCACCCGATAAGAAGAGATCGATGGGAACGAGAGCCTTCTGCGACAGATCCACCGGGGCTTGGTACATCTCCATGCTCACCTCCTGCGAACATCGAGGGCGGGGGGGAAGGAGATGACGCTCGAAAAAGACCAAGAACAACCATCTCAAAGACGGTCACTTTGTGCACGCGTGTTTCTTGTGTTTTTCATGAGCACCGAAAAGCAAACAGCAGCGACGCAAAGTAAGCAATACTGGAATATGTAAGACCGTGGTGGGTGCGGGATTTCAATAGGGATACGACGTGGCGGGAGCAAAATCGTCACGAGCACCGCACCAGGCGGTCGATCTTCGGCCGGTACTTGTGATCTTGCAACTTGATGCCGACAAGGCCAAGAAGATATCTGCTACGTGAAGGAGTGTATAACACTCCACTATCGATAAACCCCCTGCACAAAGCACGGCAGAGAAAGACCCTCGCTCCCTCCCAGTCAGCAGTAACAATAGAGCCACGTCTTCCGCGACATGATCCGTTCATTCCAAATAGCCTCGTAGCAGCACACCGTCGCTCAGATCCGCCTCCCAACAACGTGCGTCAAAGATACGATGATGATGACTTGTCCACGGTGCACTATTTTGGTTCAGTTGACGGTCAACCTCGCTGACGCGACGCACACCATCCGCTAACCGCACACACCCGCAAAAAGCAATAAAAAAATGTATGCCCGGTCTCTCGAAGACGGCATCATCAAATGGACACCAAAGACACGTTCACAATTTACGTGAGTCGCCCCTCCCCCTCGCCATCCCCGTCCACTTGCCCCCCCCCCCTCCCCCTCCCCCAGCAACCCAAAACACGCCCCCACCTGGGAGCTCATGGTGCTCTTGTTCACGTGGATCATGCCCCACCCCAGCTCCCGCACGTCCCCGCTCCCCGCGACCCCCCGCCGCCCGGTCGACACCACCTCCGTGCTCTGGTCCTTCACGGTGAACACCAGCCGCGTGCCGGGCTCGAGGTTCTCGACCGGGTTCTGCATGTGGTAGGAGGTGGACCACCACAGGTAGCTCGGGCGGCGGACCACCGGCGCGCTCGCGTCCTGGGCGGCCTCCACCTGGCGAAACCACCACCGCGTTGAATTGGGTTGATTGGTATCGATTGGGCTCAAAAAAACATACAGAGATGGTTTGTTTGTGTTTTCTTCGCCATCTTTGCCGTTTCATGTTGGACGGGTGGGTGGGTGTTGGAATTTCGATTGATCTTTCGGTGTTTGTGGTTTCTGGTAGTCGGTGTTGGTTGGTGCGAAATTGTGGGTTGTTGGAGGCGGCGGCGAAAGGAAAGAGGGGGAGGGGCGGCGACAAGGAAGGGCTTACGGTAGGATGCCGCCGTACTTCACTCCACTCTACTTCCCTTCCGCAACAGCAGTGATGGACAGCTATTATATATAGCTAAAACGACGGCAGTACAGCAGCAGCAGTACCAGCTCCATCTCTCACCCTGCGTCCCCTCGAGTCGTGCACGGAGACAGTGATGAAGGGCGACTGGAGGTCGGCCGTGCTGTGCATCACCAGCCTCTCCAGGTGGAAAGACAGGTACGTGAGCGACGACAGCTTCACGGGAGGGGCCTTTGGAACAAACCGGAACAGAAAGATGGACAACAGGAGCACGAAAAAAAAAAAAAAACATATTGAGCAACGGTTTCTATATTATAACTTTCTCAGCGGCAGCAGCAAGAACAAGCGGGTGAGAGCAAAAAACTCGAATGGAGGTAGCGGCAAAGATACAGCAGCCGCCCAGCAGGGGTGGACGCATCACGACATGACGACACGACGACAAGAAGCAAACCACCCGGAGGGGGTACCGCAGCGGCGACACACTTCGAGGGCGGCGGGCCGCCTTCGTAGGGACAGCAGTGGGTCAACACAACACACAAAAACACGACAGTCCGCCTCAGAGAGTAGCAGACGTCCTCCCTTGACACAGCAGTCACCGACACGTCGCCGAACGGGGGGTGCCAACAACTGCAAAGCGAAATTGGAGGCGAAGCTAAGCTGTCACGCCGGCGTTGTACATACAGCGTCAAAAACCACGCGCTTCCTCTCCCCGTCGTAAACACCCTTCCTTGAACCGACAACATCTGGATCTTTGACGCGGCACGCCCTCTCCCCCCACCGACACGATTTTCAAACCGCTCTCGCCAAATTTAGATCCCCGCCCCGCCCATCAGCCTCCCGGTGGATGAAATCCCGAAGAGTTCCTCGCTGCCCAGGGTACACATCATGCAGAAATGGAATGGCTGCGTCCAACGCGCAAAGAAAAGCGCACCCCACAGAAAGCCGAATAGTCTAACATAGCAGCCAAGACATCGCAAAACACGAGAGTACAGTACCCCATAAAAAAACACCCCTTCGCCAGCACGAGTGCGCCCGACGCGCACAAAAACGCAATAGCCTCCCCCCCCCCCCTATTACTACGAATCGTACAATATGGTAGCTGCTAAGGCATGCAAAACAGGACAAAGTACCCCCCCCCCCCTCTCACCAGCATCGGGCTCCTCTCCGCGGCCTTGAAGTGCCCCACGGCGATGTCCTCCACGTCCTGGTCGCGATTCACAAGCTCCAGGGGGCTACGGCCGTGCCTGTCCACCACGGTAAGGTCTCCGCCTCGCCTCACTAGGGCAGCCGCGAGGGGGACGTGTCCACGACGGACGGCCACGTGGAGGGCGGTCGAGCCGCCCTTGTCTGCCGCGTTCACCTCCGAACCGTTCTCGACCTGCAATTGTTTATTGTTGCATTCCGTTTCACAATTGACGCCATCAATACATTGTTGCTTCACAGCATGTACATCAGTGGATTATTCATGTGCGTGTGTGCCTATTCAATTCCGGGAATGCTTTCATCTCTTTGTTACTACCATATACGTATTGATGGCAGCAGAGAGTGACTACTGTAGAATGAACAAAGGGAGACATGCGTCACGTCTTGCGCCGGGGGTGGAGGATGGAGCACCAAACATATGAAATGAACGAAAAGTAGAACGAGGGTTGCGGCCATGTCTGGTCGTAGATCGACCGGTATCGACAAGCGACTCATCCCACGCGACGATCAACTCACACCCCGGTCGCACCACCCCAAAGTTGCGACGCAACCCAACCGAAGCAATGCTTCAGTCACACGATACGTCGACCCAAAACACCCCTCGCTCCCACTGCTGAGCTGGAGGCCGATCGAGCGCGTGCGGATGGAAAGAAACACCTAGAGCACATACTTCGTATTTTAAGTATAACCGCAATCCCAACGCCGCCGAACCACAGAACAAACATGGGTTCATGGTCGGGCGACCGGGGTCCGACTCACCAGCCAAGTGGCGATCTGCACCCTGCCAATGGCGTCCCTCTCCGCCTTGCCCTCGCCCTTCGCCGAGTAGTGCAGGGGCGTCTCGCCCGCCCTGAAAACCACCGCACCGCAGGTTTTTTGCAGTCAAGCACCGAATGTTCGGAAAGGAAAAAAAAAGAGCCGAGGAATATGTTCTGGTTCAGCGGCAGAACAGATGCATCATAGACGGCGGTGGCATTGAAACCCTCGTCACGGCGCCTTAATGTGCGAGACAGGGGGACGAAAGCAAGCATCTCCGTAGCATCAACTCCAACACCATGGCGCAGCAGTGCCGAGCACAGGCGCCTTTCAATGAAAAAAAACAGCTGATACGACAAACTGAACCCATGGAGGCATGCATGTTTACACACTGGATACACCGCACAGCGGGAGTCCAGACACCGCCATCATGACCACAAACCAACGAAAAACCCTCCCGAAAAACACCACCCCCTACGTAACGCCAGCCATCATCAAATACACAACGGTTTCATCAAAGAACCGTTTATACTCTCTGGCAGTCTCGCCGCAAGAGAGGCAGTCGGACGACAAACGGCATCCAGTAGACCGACCTGTTGCGCATGTTGACGAGCTCCACCCTCCGGGCGACGTCGACGTAGCACATCGAACCCGCGGCCCCGGTCCGGACCAAGTTGTGGCTGCCGACCAGCACCCTGAGAGGAACCATCCACGAGTACAGCTCCTCCTCGCTCAACGCCTGACGAGTGGCACAGCGGCACAACGAGCAGTCACGACAAGAAAAAGAAAAGAAGATAAAAGAAATGACCGCATTGGTAACACAAGTCACACAGTGCAGTGCGTCCGTCACGCAAAAAAAAACATCTCCACCTACTAATACGCGTATGGCACACCAACCACGAACATCCTTTGGATTCTCTAGAAAAAGAACTAATACGCTGATCGAAGAGAGCAATCATTGAAGCCAATCGGCCTACAAATATAGGACCACACCATGACGACAGCACTAGCACTGTAGGTACCCCACTCAAAGGCAGAGCACCTGAACGGAAAACACGAGAAAACACCCATTTCCGCAGGAATACTGCTGTAGGCTGATTTCATTCTTGGAAGGCACGCGTCTGTGGTGTACCATGTATGTTCCTTGAATTCTACCAAGGGACTAGGGGTTTTCCAACTCAAGTCAAGTGACGAGCTACCGCCACCAGCATGCAACGACAACAACAATGCCAAGAGAGCGACCGCCAAACACCACACAACAACAAAAAAACACCACCTCCCCACCTTGAAGTACAGACGCCCCTCACGGTTGCGCTTGTCCCCCAGCAGCTTCCCCGAGTGCAGCTCGAAGCAGTGAGCCAGGTCAGGCGCCGACTTCCCCTTTCCCCTCCCCTTGGCCCCAACCGCCGCTCCCGGCCCCACACGGGGCGACACAGGGGGAAACGCCGCCCTAGGCCCACCGCTGCTGCCGTTGCTGCCGAAGCCCCCGGTCCCGCTGCTGCCGTTGCTGCCGAAGCCGCCGCTGATGCTGGTGGGGCCGAGGCCGAGCGAACCGACACCAATCCCGCCGCCGCCGCCGCTCGGCTCTGCGCCCGGCCGAGGGGGCAGGGCCGGCGGCGGGCCGCTCTTCTTGAGGAGGGCGGAAGCGAGGGACACGCTCTTGGCCGGCCGCTTGCCCTTCACGTGGTCCTGGTCGGGTGTGTGTGTGTGTGTGTGCGGCGTGTTTTTAGAAAAAGCATCGAACGCGCTACATAAACCGGCTGGCCAATGAAGAGACGCGAGTCTCCTTGCCACTGAAAACGGAAAAAAGGTTGCATGTGTACTACAATACGTGGCTGTTCTCCACTAAAAAAACACGTTCTGATCTCAGCTCAGCACCTTCAGGCCTCCGTACCGCTCCAACAGACGGGACACTTTCCGTGGCAAATTGTTGCTGTCGTTGTTGACTTCACAAAATCCGCTCCGTTTTCTGCTCAGTACCTCCCAGTATCCGTAGCGGTGCAACTGACGCGGACACCTTCCCCGGGCACAGGCACGCTATTCTACCAGCAACCCCAAAGGAGCCAACAACTCTAGAAACCAGACGGAAACAGAAAAGGACTAAAATGTACCGTATCATACCTGACGGGAGTGGTAGTATTCCATGTCTCTCTCCGTTAAAACACACCACCGCCTCTGCCAGTTGCCCGTCTCCCGCCTCTTCATCAGGAAACCCTTTGGTGTCGCAACCAAGTAACCAGCAATCATCAATCATCAAGACAAAGAAAGACAGTGCAGCGTTAGTCGCAAGACCCCGGAGGCGGCGGAGCGGTTGGAGGGAGCAAGTGAGTATATAGACAAAATCGAGTGAAACTTAAGGCGGTCGGGCACTCGGCTTCCAGTCTACAGATCGTGCGAAAATAGGTGTACCTGTTTTCCTGTATTACCCACGGCAACACAAACAATAACACTCCACGCCGTTTCGCCGCGAAAAAAACACCGACAGCTCTGCAAACAAACCCAAAAGGCAGTGGGGTATTATAAGGCAACGTAGTCGATGTGAGCACTAGAATGTCAAGCAGCTGCAAGCATCGGCGCACCAGCGGCAGGCACGGAAAACACGCAATCACCTTTTTGAGCCCCAAAAAAATACCTACTGCACAGCAGTATGAGCTTAAAAATCTACACCACGACAACACAAAACAAGTTACCAAGCAATTCATAAAAACGGTACACCAACTTATCAACAACACCAAGCAGCTCACAACAAGGAACCACCACCTTTTATCGACAGCACCTAGCAGAACAAAACGCCGACAACAAAGACGACCCCCCCCTTCCCCCCGCCCAAGCACAACAACAGCTGCAGCAGACGCTAAGTAGAAGCCCACCTGGAACACCGGCTTGCTGGTCGTCATGGCAGGCATAGAGGTGTCCATGGCCTTCGAAGCCAGGCCGCGAACGGCCGCCGCGCCTCCCGCCAGCGTCCCCAGCACACCCCCGGTCCTCACGGTGGTCACCCCCGCCCTCTGGCGCGCCTCCTGCAGAGTGAGCGCACGCCCGTCCCCCCCCCCCGAAGTCACACACACACACACGGGGTCCCAGTTAATGGAATTCAGAAGTGTTTTGCGTTTTCAACCGCACTGATACTGAAATCATTTCATTATTCAGCCGGTTAGCGCGGTCGATGCTATTACTAAAGGCATACACACACACACACGAGGGAGTCGACCACAAGAGAAAACAGAAAAGTCAGGTACGGGGAGTATGCGTATGAAGATGGAGCGTGTCGCTGCTTTCCACCGCGGGTGACGCGGCGCTCCGAACCGTCGCGACAACACGGCGCGAATCGGGCACCCCCTGTCTCTTGCGAAACAATAAAAGAAGGTAGACAAGGTAGGTAATGGGGCCATGAGGAGAGAACGCAAGTACACACAACGTAAATCCTGCTCGTCCACCGCCCAACACTAGAGATACGGGGAAGGCGAGTGAGTCTCGCGAACACGAGCCATCAAGACGTAAAAACCACAAACGTCATACGGCCGTCGGAGCTTCATGTGGAAAACAACCAACCTGGATGATTCGCATGCTAATGCGCTTCGTGGCGCGCGTCTCCTGCATGAAGGCGTCCACCGAGTCCGTCTTGATACGCGCCGGAGCGTGCACCTGCAGTACCAGGGAACCAAAAAAGTGCGCCAACAGACTCAAAAACATCACAACAACAAAAAAAAACAAGACGTACGGTACATTCACACGGCACAGCCACGCCTCCCTGTCTCCGTCCACACACCCCAACGCCCACCCCGTCATCTCACGCAGCAGCAGCAGCTAGTTCCAGGGAGCAAGCAACACGCACCTCAAAGCAAACCAACAGCAGAGGTCGACGAAAAAACGAAAGACAAAAGCAGAGCGAATGGGCGTAGCCCAACAACCCTCTGCCCATCCTCAACAGCGTTGCCGGAAACAAATACATCCGCACCGTGGCAACGACACGCCTTACCTAGACCACCCCTTCGACATATATATTGTAACATCCTTGGACCAAACTCTTGTTATTCTCATACCGTGACTCACCCTCCCGTTGGCTCTGGAGGCGAGGAACTTGACGACGTCGTACTTGCTAGACGCGGCGGCGTGGTGCAGGGGGGTGCAGCCGTCGCTGTCAAGAACGAGGACGTCTTCGGGGAGGGGGTCGAGCAGAGACAGGAGGGAGGTGCTGCCGCTGGTCGCGGCGAGGTGCAGCAGCGTCTTGAAACGGTCGTGCCTGCCCGCGGGGGAGGGGGATGAGGTAAACAAAATATTATTGGACAGAAACATGAACAAATTGCGGAGAGGGTAAGGACGGCGGAGGGACGTCGAAAAAATGGTGTGTGTGTGTGTGTGTGTGTGTCGTGCATACGATTACGAGGCGGAGTGGGAAGCGGAACGCCGTGAAGGTCTGAAGGTAGGAGGCGTGCTCGACGTCTTCGGGGTAATGGCTGTACATGGGCGTGACACTTAAGACAACAGAACACACACAACAACAACAACAACAACAACACACACGGCACTCATACAAGGTGTACACCCTACAGAAAACACCCAAGGCGTTTAGGTCGCTCATTCCTTCACTCACGGTCCGTTGCCGACAACCACCCGTATCACCCTGCGCCCGTTATATCCCGCCCCCGTCACATTATCACCCCCTTCCGTCCCATTTTCACCCCGCCCCCTTTCTCACCTGTCGCGCATGAACAGCACGTCCGGGTTGTGCCGAAGCTCGCGCATCATCCCGTCCACATCTCCAGACCGAGCGATGGCGAAGACACGTCCCACCCTCTCCTCCAGCCAGAGGTTGCGAGCGCGGCGAAGCCAAGCCCGCTGGATCCGGGCGGCCGCCACCCTTTGCGCCTTGACGCCGTACTTCTGCACCATCCGCCGCACCCAGGAGCGGATTATGGCCGCCGCCCTGGTAGGGGGACAACCATACAACAGAGAGAGAGAGAGAGAGAGAGAGGTGAAATGGATTGGGGGGGGTAGCAGAGAGAAGGTTGGACAGTGGGGGGGGGGTACCGACGTGAGGTAGAAGAATGGCGGGATGAAGTAACTAAAGGGAGAGGACAACCGGAGAAAAGTGTAGGAACTCAACATAGCACCACCAGCAACGTCTTGGTCTATTTTTTGTTGGCCACCGCAAGTGGGTGCGGCTTTTTCTTCTTCTTTCTTCTTTTTCTTTGTCTTTACTTCAAATCAGCGCTCACAACACCAGTGCCGTTTACTCCAACCCGTGGTCACACAGAAGAGCCCCTCTCGACCCTCCCCTCCTGCGGTACTTTGCCTTCGAATTTTAATGGAGAAGAGTTCAGCACTCTCTTCCCTCTGTGTACACACGAACTAGCGCTATCCACTACCAGAGCAGAAGCGGAAGCGAGAGAAAAACGAACTTTGCAAGAAAACTCGCTTACGCCGGGATTCGAACCCCTGACCTGACCTCGACAAGGTCTCGGGGATACACCGGGGCGACCCGGCTAGACGCTGGTGTTGTTGATATCAGTTTTGCTGTCGTACCTTCATCAACTTGGGGCCAAATGTTTACGATTAGGCTGCCCCAATACGCTCATCCACTCACTACCTCACCCCAATGACGTGACAAAACTTGCCTCCTTATCCTGAACTCCTCGGCCTTCCTCTTGTTCTCTTCCTCCTCCATCCACAGCTCCATCAGCATCAGGCCGGCATACCTTCTCCCCTCCATGCCGCGGGCGTGCCTGTTTAGCCGATCAAAAGCAAGCGCGGGAAGGGTGAGTAGGTTGAGCGCGATGATGACAAATGCAATCCGGACACCTTAACAGGAGGCTCGAGCGTCGCTGGTTTGGGCGTTCGCATGGTTCCGTTTAAGGTTCGCATCTTCCGTTTGGGATACGGTAAGTGGTCTCATGGGACGTTCACATCAACAGTGACAAAAAAAGGTTTCTCCTTGAGCGGATCACTGCTCGCCCGCGCGAGCGGAATGCATCTCGACCAATGTTTTGTGCAGAAAACCGCGACGTGATGCTATTGTCTAGTAGTCACCACTCCCGCAGCTGCCGTTCCTCCGACAATTCCTACAACAACAACAACAAACTCCGACAACAGCAACCACGCCACACCCCTCCCTTCTCTCCTCTCGTATTGACCGCCTTCGAGAGGAAAATATTTTTATTCGATGAAAGAGAGAGAGGGCCTATCCCCAACCCCACCGCCTACTAAAACCAAGATAAACATCCTCGCCACGGCTGCTGTAGCGTACACCGGCGATTACACACCTCTGGATGGTGATCGCGGCAACCTCTTGGAGCAGGCGGAACTCCCGGGCCTGCATGCCGCGGACCCGCTTCTGGATAAGAACGGCCGAGGCGATGCAGCCCTTGTACTTATGCCGGATCATCCGGCTTCGGTACCAGCGCTGCAGTAGCAACACCTGCGGCGGGGCGTTAAGCGAAGCAAAGAATTAGCAAGTCAAGCGAGTACGAGACGAGACACACGACTTCAGCAGCAACATCTGCGGCGGGGCAACCAACACCAATATCAAGCGCATAGCAAAATGTAGCTTAAGGTAGTGATGGCATCGAGGCAGAGGAACAACCACGCCTTCCGGCGTCACCTCCACCCGACCACAACCCCCGCGCTAGACGTCGCCCGACTCTCAGAACCAAACACCGCAACAGCCTACAACTCCCAACTCCCAACCACAGTTCACGCCTCCAGACTCTCTAAGCCATTCACAGCCACAGCCTAGTTCCGTCAAGAAAAAACAAAACCTCCCGCTCCTGGAATCCCATCCTTTGCCGCAGGTGAGCAAGAAATGGCCCCTCTGCCCGCCACCCACCTTTGACAGCACGCTCCTGTAGCGTTTCCTGAGAACGAAACGGCGAGCGGCGGCATGGATGACGATGGCGGCGGCCTTCTTCTCCTTGAGCTTCATCGACCCCTGCATCGCGCGGACGCACGCCTGGATGAGGGCGGCCTTGCGGTGGTAAACGTTCCGCATGCACGAGCGGAGCATGTCCTGGCCCTTTTCCTTCAGGAAGACCTGCGCAAGTACGGAGTCGCAGAAGCCGCAGATCACCAGCAGCGAAGACAAGAAAAATAGCGAGGGCGTTAAGAAGAGAAATTGCTCAACCGAACATGCGTACGTACATACCGAGAAGCAGAACATTCACGACGAGTAAAGAATTGACTCTAACCATCGCTAGCCCATATCCGAAACAAAAAACATTTTTGGATGCATATTTTGGTTGTTCCCTGCCCTGCACAGCTGAAGTCCACCCAGCGCGCAAAACTTGCACTGTTCTTCCCTAAATTGACTGCGTTGTGAGCCATGCACGGCTTTCCCACACTCAAAATTCTGTGACCCGTAAAGTAAAGGACTCTAGCCGCACTCACTTCGTTGTGAACCTCACTTGCGTAACGATTCTCCTCTGCACCAACGCGATGCAAGCCCGCCCCCAGACAAACAAAAACAAAAGGAGGCGTACTGCTCCAAAGCCCCACGCCTCCCACCGCTACAATACATACTCTCCCCAAATCCCAGAACACGAAAGCAGACAAGCTGATCACAAGGCCCACGCCTCCCATCTCCATGCACACTCTCCCCAAGCCCTAGAAAAAAGCACAAAAACATGCTGGTTCAACGAACGCGCGGTGCCCGACATCTCCCCTCTCTCCACACACCCTCTCCCATACTCACCCGCGTGTGCCCAATCTGGTACAACTTCTCGGGCAAGAAGGCCTCCAGGATGGTGCGGCAACCCTCCTTAGCCTCCTCCTCGGTGGCGTGGGCGGCCGAAGGCAGGGAAGGGCCTCCCCCCTCCCCGCCGCCGTCGACAGACGCCCTCGTCAGCTGCCGCTGCAACAGCTCGAACCTCTCGAAGAACTCCAGGAACGGCGTGCGCCCGGGGTACGCCTGCCAGAGGAGTTCGTTCGTAGAGATATACATAAAATAAAACTGAGTTCTGTATTGGGTCGGGGAACGCCTGACGTCGGAGTAGACCCAACTTGGGCGGGTTTTGGCTGGCGCTACTACATGCTTTTGACACTCGCGGGGGGTCATTCTGGGTTGTACGTCGACGTGCGGACGACGAAGCTCTGGTCGACGACTTCCAAGACTGCCAGACTACAAAAAATCCTGACCGCGTGAAAACAACGGTATTGAGACCGCGGTTCGGATTGGCCCAGAATCGCTGCCTACAGAACACGGTGGAGACCAAAGAGGTAAGCAGCCACTTCACGAAAGCAAGTCACAGATAGACAGCAGCAAAAAATAAAAAATTCAACCATTCGCGCACCATACGTTCCGCCCCCGGCACTCCAAGGACCCAAAAACATACGTAGATCTGGGAAATGTTTCTAATTCCTCCGTTCACAGCAATAAATTTGGGCGGACCTACCTCCCTGCGGATGCGGACCACCTCCAGCACTCCCGAGTAATTCAGCTGCTGGTGCACCAAATGCGCACTGTATCACCACCATCACACAGCAGCACCAGCGGCAACCCAACAAACGGCCGAAGCAGCGTGAACGGGGCGTCTCGGGTGAGGGGCGATGATAGGGGAGACACATGACTCTAACAAACACAAGACTGGTCGGACACCGTGCGCCTCCCATGCTTCTATTGTCATCGCCGCAGCCGTTGCTGAACACCCCGCGTTGCCCCCACAACCCATCCCGCCCGATTCCTTGCCTTGCCTTACCCCCCCCCACCGTCCCTGTACAGTATAAAAAACAAGCAATCACTTCGCACATGTACGTTCACCAACAGAAAAGTAGTACCTGAAGCCTCCCGGGGCCTTGACGTTATTGGGCTTGATGCACTTGATGTAGTGCGGCTCGGTGGCGCGCAGGGTGGCCATGAGGTTCTGCAGCTGTCCCCGGAAAGCCTTGGACACGGTCACGGTCGACGACATCTGAGACACCCTCGCGCCGCCGGAAGCGGCATTGCGCGGCTTACGACTCTCCTGTCAAAAAAATAGTCAATAAGCAAGTGGGCACACACACACGGGCAAGTTCGCGGGCAGCAACGGTAGGGCAGGAGGGAGGGTGGGGCGCGGGGATGCAGTCAAACCTCCTACGGTGAAAAATTCGAGGGTACCTAGAGTTCGCCACGAGCCTTTCGCCTCTCCGATAAAGGTACACAGACATGCCCACCCACCCACCCACCCACAACAAAACGAAATCGTGCCAAAGTCTATGGGAAACATCACGAGAATAGTGTCCACCGACATCCTTCCAATACCGCACCCTGCCCCGCCCTCCCTCACCCTCGACTCAACGTATCAACAGGACAAAGAAACAAACCTGTCTGCCTACGGAGCGGAGCGCGGTAGCCGGGGATCCGCCGCCGACAGCCCCGGGGGACGACCCGCAATCACCCCCGCCCCGGCGCTGATCCTCGAAAGAAAACGTCTTCAGGTTACCACCGCCGCCTCCGGCACCCCCGCTGGCCCAAGGGGGCGGCGACCGCCCGGTAGCCGCCGCCACTCCGCCCGCCGCCGGAGGCGTTCTTACGGGGGACGTCGGGGACATCGGCGACGTCGGGGAGTACGCCGTCGCTGCTTGCCGCATCGGGGAGACGGCGGGGGACAAGGGGTTTCCAAAGGCGGCGTTGCTGTTGAAAGCGGCGGGCTCCACTGCTCGTCCCCCGGTTCCAGTTTCGTTGTTTGTTGAAGAAGCCAGAAGGGAATGCATGCACGAGAGTCGACACCGGCGCGGGCGAGAGTTCGGAAACAAGAGAAAGGTAGAGCGGGTCAGGGGGGAAGGAAGAAATAGACGCCAAAGCACACGAGGAGCGGGGGCGAAAGGGGGCGAAAGAAGTTTCTGTGTGAACAAAGGCGTTTGATATTTCTCCGAAGAGCGCGTGCACTTGGACGTATCGTGAGACGCCTCCACTTTCGTCCATAAACATCAACACGCAGGAAGGTGTCCTGTTGCCAACTTGCAATGTTTCATCTGCAATTTCCATGTCGCGAATCAAAGCCAACCCATTGGAACTGTATCAACCAACACCATCTACAACCAAAAGATGCTGCCTAGCCCAACGATTCCCAACGTTCCTTGGAAGGGAGGGCGGGCCTATTTCGACATCGAGTCACGCCGGCATCACCCTCGCCGACCAAGCAGACGTACGTACCACGGGGACATCATCCGAAAACACCAACAGCACCCACGGCTATACCCAACGAATAAGATGGAACGGAAGTACACGGTTCGATTCAACAACATCAAATGGCATGTACGTACCGGCAAGCACACAGTTGCGGCCACGGTCCAAGAGAGGGTTGGAACAAGGCAACACCCTCTTTAACCCAACTTTCTCCCAAACAATCTGTCTTAAACAGTGGTAGTCGTTACCGTAGGACAAGGTAGAAGGTACACGGTATGTGTGATCGACTCACTTCCAGCCTCGGGATCGACGAACTCCACCACGCGGCGGAGGAACGGGTCGACCGTGGTATCCAGCAGGTCCAGCAGGTTGTCGTGGAGGGAGTCGTTGTTCTTCTCCAAGAAACCCTCGATGTCGTACACCACCTACGTCAACACGAAAAAATAAATAACGATACGGCACGGGACCATCAGCATCACGAGGGGGGGGGGGGGCAGTGCGGGGCGACCGCGAAGGGATACCCTTGAGCAGCAAAAGCATAAGAGGCGAGAGAAACAAGCGATTGACATGAATGAAAGCAGAACGGAGTGATTACTCACGTGGTAAATATTGGCCGTACATTGTAGCTCAACCCCCGAAGAACACCAGCTTTCTCTTAAGATTTCGTCAGAGGAGTATGCTCGTTGTGAAGGCACCCAGAACTACCGCAAGCAAGAACAGCAACGAACCCAGCAACACACACACAATCACAACCAGCATCAATAACAGCAATGCAATGGCAAACATACATACCTCTCCCGCGAAGTGCAGCACGATGAACTCGGTCGAGTCGAAGCGAGGCTTGGAGTAGCACGCGCTCTTGGTCAGGTGCGTGTTGTGGTACAGCTGCGACAAGCACGGACGAATGACAAAAAAAAAAAAAAGACAGGTTCGCGACACGGAAGAGCACTCGACTAAAGGGACATTGTAGGGAGGAGGCATCCGAATCTAATGCATTGAGGTCAACAGGAGAGGGTTGAGGTATAGAGCACCGCGCGAGAAATGGAGTCGGAGGCGACGAAAGATTCGTATCAAAAGAATTCCAAGGTTGCGTGTCGGCAAGGGTCGAGGGACCGAAAGGCGGATCACAAGTTGTCGGGTGGGGGGGGGTTCCCGACATGCCCCGGGGGACGGGAGGCTGCCCCCCACCAAAGTCGTACCCCAACCAACTCGATCTGGACGACAGGCGGACCCCGTGATTCAGGTACACCCAGGTGCGGGAGGCAGAGCGGGATTCGTGCGGCGTGCGTATTGTTCCAGGCACGACAAACCAACTAGCTACAAGGCGAGGGCAGGAGCCGCTGTCATCGTGGCACTCCAGACGAGAGAAAACACTCCAACAGCTTACACCTTCCGCACGCGTTAGTCCTGTTCAACCCCGTCTTGCCCAATCCATCTAGCGACTCTAGGGCGCTCACTATCCAAACATCCAAACCATCCAAACGAATCCGGGGATGCTAACAAAACAAGTTGCTCCACAAACCCCTCCAAAAAGAAGGTCAGACTCCACCGAAAACCGGTTTGTTGTGAACAAAAAAGACATCAGCTCGATGGTATAACAGCCAACTTCCGCCGAAACCCTAAGTTACTTCAAATACCTGCAAGAGGGCCTTGTTGTTGGCCCTACGTCCAAGCAGCCCCTGCTCCTCGAGCTGGATGAGGAGGCCGCGGGGCTTCTTAGAGACGAGGTCGATCACCGGCTGATTGTCCTGGAACTCGATCATCGTCCAGTCCAACCTTACAGAGAGAAATATTAAACCGCGCATCACCAGCGGCGCATGAGGCGCACAGGAATGGAAGTAAACACGCAAAAGGCGAGGACGACAAGCGGCGGAGGGATGGGACGAGAAAATGAATCTTCAATTCCGCAGCCAGACTTGTCCGTACACGCGGAAGCATTTCAAGCAGACGGATACCCATGTAACAGGCCTGTCTCGGTCGTGTTCCAGTCAGTCCAGCTTGAATGGAGGCGTGAGTGAACGATTGGTGCTCCGCGGACGGTGTGCGGAGGACATCACCGATGAAGGGGAGTCTGTCCAACTAGAGACAACGCCCATAACAGACGGTAGGCATTCATGGAACAGAAACTCCATCGTCGTAGTGGGTCACGCCCGCGGAGCGGGTCGGTGGGTAGGAGACGAACGAGTCGCAGGGCCTACAACGAACGCGTCCCGGTTTGCCCGGCCATTCTCGAAGCGGTGATCAAGAGAAGAAAGCTTAGATAACTGCTGCTGCTGCCGCCTCTCCTGTACCTGATGAGACAACGTACACGTAGACTGGAAACGGCACGAGCACTACTCAGGGCGAGTACTAAGACGGGACCCTTTTGGGACGAGGACGTACCCTTCCTTCTCGTACTCCTCCTGCTCGAGGACGAAGACATGGCTGTTGAACTGCTGCTGCAGTACCTCGTTCGCGAAGTTGATGCACAGCTGCTCGAAGCTGTTGCGGACCATGATCTCGAACCCTGTCGTTGTTGAAGTACGTATACAGCAATCGCAGGACAACCAAGAATGGAACAAAACTCCGGAATGGCGACGACTTGCACAGGTGTTGTATTCAGGAGCCGAAATGCAACAGGCGGAGATATCCAGCGTGCCCCGAGGCTCGATATTTTGCACGAGGTACTCCTCGCACGCAAAAAAAAAGTTGAAAAGGAGTAGCTGGTCATGTGAGAAAGGGACCGACAGGATTGATCAAAACTTAACGACGTGGCTGTTGCAAATATTGGCTATTGGTACACAGAGAGAGAGGGATACCCTGGGATCCTCTTTCCATGTCGCGTTGCCATGGAAGTATTTAGCTCGTTCTCACCATACAGCTGATGTACGTAGCCTGGCGCACCAAACCGTTGTTCGGGCAAACCATCCACATTTGCAGCACGATTGTCATAATAATAAAAAAAAATCGAACAACCGAACAAGTACATAAACTAAAGGAAAAGTCCAACCTCTTACCGAAGATATCGAGGATGCCCACGAAAGCTACCGTGTCCGCCATGTCAGCGCCGCCTCCAGACCTGTGCGCCTCGTTGATCTTGCCCACGAGCCAGTTGAAAACCTTCACCCCCACCACAGACAGCACCAACGGTAGGTGGCAAAAGTTGTGTGAACATGGGGAGAGAGGGGGGAGGGGGCGGGAAACATGCAGCAGCTGGGTGTTCAAAACAATAATACACTTCGAAACACCTGAAATTATCACTTCGAGGAAATACCGCTCGACAGCCATTTCTCAAAAGCTTGATTTGGCTCTCGCGACGCTACAGCGTTGAATCGACCGCCACACGACACAAAGAGTGTAGGCATGCTAATACTAAAACTAATATTAATACTCATACTAATACTCGCCTGCCAACTTGTGCAGCCGAAACAAACCAACACACCATACACGTAAGTAAACACACAACATACACAAAACACGAACGCGAGAAACATTCCTACATATCATGCGAGCGCACCAAGATCTACATCTATCTGAGTCCATCGACCACCCGATTCGCCCCGGCTGATTCGTCCGAACACAGGCACACGCACCCCTCCCGCGCACGCCCACCGCCCCTTGTGATCTCACCTGCCCGTAGACGTGCTTCACCAGGCCGTTGCGGTTGTCCCTGGCCTGGGTAGGGTTCAGCGGGATCTCCAGGAAGCTCCCCCTCCCCGTCATCGCGACCTTCTTGCGCATGGAGGACACGAGGCGGTCTGCGGGCAGCCCGGCCATGCTCGCCACGTCCTCCAGCGCCAGCAGGGGACTCTCCAGACGAAGCCCCGACCCACCCTCGTCCCCTCCATCATTGTCGCCGCCGTCACCGCCGTCGCCGTCGGTCTCCCAGAAAATAATGTTTCCCAGGTGCAGCAAGGCCGCGAGGAGCCGCCAGAGCCCCTCCTGTTCTTCCGAGGTCACTCCCAGGGTGGACAGCGCGGAGGCCAGGCAGTGGAACTCCTCGGCATCATCCACCTGAAGCGTAAAAACGGGATTGGCAATTAAGCGGCGTGGAGGGGGCAGCGTGAGGTCATAGCAGAGGCCAGGGGGTGGAACTCCGCGCGGCAACGTCCACCTTAAACGTACTAAATGGGATTTACAATAAAAAGCCGTTGAGGGGGGGGGGCGCGACTGGCATGGGGTCATACTTGTAGCTGAAGCCAGGTCGTGAAATTCTTTGGCATCGTCCACCTGGAAAGTCGTGAATAGATTAGAATTGCGATAGTGGGGGTATCGTGGGTGGCATGGATCACCACAATCGTGCTCACGCCAGACGCCCCGCCCGGATCACTTCGTAAAGAAGACGACGCTTGGAAGAATGAGCTCAAAGGCAGAATCGATTCGATTCGAGCATCAGACACTAGAGTAGGGCACCCCAACAGGCCATGTCGCAAGAAGAGGGTGATTGCTTAGAAACAGCATACAAGCATGCAGCACCACCAGCCACGCTGGGGGACCATCAATAGCACGGTACGGGCAGAAGTATGTAGTAGAGGGTGCGAGAAACTTAACGTTCCGCACGAAAACGCTCCCCTTGGGGGGAAAATCTCGAGCAAAACATGTAGAAAGAGAGAATACAACTAGTGGTGAGAGAAGACGCTCGGATCACCCTCCCCCACCTCATCGCTCTGCATGAACACGCCTCCCTTCCGAAGCATCTCGAACTCCGGGGCATTGGCAACGCTCAGGCTCTGGCGAAGCTCGTCCGGCACCTTTTCGATCATCATCACGATCGCATGGGGAGAAACGCAAACAACGAACGGGCACAAGCACAGACGTTACAACAAGAGGAAGTCACGCGCATGGTGCGGAAGTTTTGAGAACCGTGGACGATTGAAGAAGTCACACCCCAGCGGTATCTAACGCCTTCGCTAAAGAAAAATATGTGACCACCTGTTGGGTTGTCTTGTATCGTATGTACCCGGTACCCACACACCTTGTCCCAGACAAGGTACAACGTCACCGGCATCTCGGACATCGCACGCATACACAAGACCAAAAAACAGCGAGAACCCGCTTGACATAAGAGCGTTCACACCCACCAATTGTTGGTATGTACGGTCGCCACAGAGTGAACCTATTGCAACAAGCCCATAAAGAGTACCCCACGAGACGAGTACAACCCCTATGACGGCTACAGATCCAACCGGAGTACCGAACAGAGTACAGCACGTCTGCGAACGAACGCGGTTGCCATGCATCACCAGGTGACACACGGCGGAGTGACAGCTGCAATACAGCAGTAGGCGTGCGTCGCAACACATCTTGTTGCGCGCGACGATATTCGAAAAGCAGGCATGATACTCCTGGAAAAGCACCGGGCAGCGTTCAGCCTCAGTCTCGAAGCAGACATCCACCACAACCTCCGCAACCACGAAACTCTTCTTCATCTAACAACAAGGAAAGGACGGAACGGTCTCCGACAAAGGTCTCACCCCCTTGCACAGCTGGTAGAAGACGTGGTAGTTCCTCTCGTTGTGCTCCTGGTGCACCAGGCGGCTCTTCTCAAGCAGGAAGGGCAGCGTCCGCGCACCGCCCAGCTTCCAGTCCGCGCCGTACTGCAGCTTGATGTACTTGCCTGAGAGGAGGAGGTAGCGCGGCAACGGAAACAAGAATTGGCGCACTTACCCTAGGCGTTGCTTGAGAGAACACGAGAACGGAACAATCTTCCAGGCACTTAGCTTTACGTACGTACTCACCTGTGAGCATAACACAACGGAACTAGACGCAGGGCTCTACAGGCCAACGTCAGGCGAGGAGCCGCAACCCACAGGTTCAAACTCGCGACACAACGGGTGGTTGGTAGCTTGACGATTTTTCGGGGTCGCCGGCGCCACAAGCACCAGCGACGAACGTGGCACCGGCGACGTACAGTACATTGTGCAGGACGCCACAAGGCCAGTGGGGAGTTTCGGTTGAATGACGGTGCTATAAAAAAAAAAAAAAACACATGAAAGTCTTCCAACGGCGACCAAAACAAGCAAACTATACGGTACGTGGAAAACTAGAACACCCGCAGTGGCTGCATTCATGTGGCTGTCCTGCTGCTACTGCTGCTGCTGCTGCTGCGCACCGAATCGAGAGGAGTTGTCGTTGCGAACCGTCTTTGCGTTACCGAAGGCCTCCAACACAACCGTGGACTCCAGCAGCCGCCTCTCCATGTCGCTCGCCGTGTCCGCGGCGGCCGCCGCAGCAGCCAGCGCCGCCCGCGACGACCCCCCCTCCCCCGCCTTCTTGCTGCTGCCGCCCGCGGGGTCGCCGTTCTCGGCTTCGGCGGTGACGGCCTTGGATGCGGCGATAAGGTACTTCATCACGTACCTTTGATTGCGTGTGTGTGTTATTTTTGGAAACGCGACAACAACAGAGAAAAGGAGAGCCAGGGGCGCGAGAAAAAGGCACGGGGGTGTAAAAAGAGCGGTGCAGGCTGGGGTGTTGGTGAATACGTTCGCGAACGACATGACCGGCACTGTCACGACGTGCCGTTCGAAAGAAGCAGATAAGCAGATGGACGGATTGACGGGCTGTTGTCGGATGGTCATCACCACTCGATGCGATGAAATCCCGGGCTGTCGTTCCCAATCGGCAGCGTGCGCGAGCGGGGGGTGATACGCGAAACGGTTGAAGCAGAGCATGAGAGACAAAACCACCCAACAAATATACTTCGTGGCCGTCTGGGGACCGTCTGCTACCCCTGCGCGAGACAACCTCCCCCAAAAATTCCTGTTGCATGACCCCCTCCCTCCCACCCGCCATCTCTTGCCACTTTCCCACATGAAAGACGTAAGACCCTAACCGGCGAAAGTCCGTCGTGTGATCCGTCCCGGCCTTTGCCGAAGACATGGAAGGCCAACGTCCATGGTCGTGAGAAAAAATACAGCACGAACGACCACCCGGAACCCCCTTCCCATCGCCTCCAACACATTCCCAGCCGGTCATTCAGAGTGCAAATCATTAGGCCAAAAAAGCAGCAAAATCCTACTATAGCTTAAGCTTACTTGGCGGCCTCCGTCTTCCCGGCGCCGCTCTCTCCCGTGATGATGATGCTCTGGTCCCGCTTCCTCGCTCCCGCGACGCCGCCGGACAGCCTCCCCGCGGTAGGGTTCGTCATGAAACGGTGCGCTTTGTCGGCCACCGCGTACACGTGGGGGTGGTCCAGCACCTTCAGACGTGCCAATAAGGGAACGCAGCGGACGTTTAGTTTATCATCCCCTCATGCGGTGGACACAGAAAAGGCTGCAAGGCCAAGAAAAATGTCGAACGTTTCTGAAGAGCACGATTGAAGAGCCCGATTACTCACTCTGCAGCACAAACAGTAACGGCGCCGGATTTCGCGACTTTGCACCCGTCTCGTCGACAGCATGCCGAAACGCACCATTCGGCATCTTTTTCGTCGTGGACAAAAAGAGCTGTAGATTTGCTCCGGCGGATGTGGTATCTAACGCGATGAAAGTATTTTGGGGTTCAACGTAGCCCCCCCTCCCAAACATGTGCAGGCTCTCCCCCAACAGAAGTACTCTGGTCGCGTCCACGGAAAGTGCCCGCAAGAATGCAATCTTCCGTGACCCGATCTGCCCCAAGATTGTTCTGACGGTGACCATGATCACTACCTCAAGTGACAAATGGACAGAGACACAGGATACCGACCGACACAGAATGCGACCATACCCAGACACACTGCACCAAAATAACGACAAAACCCTACCGAATCGCTCTTGCTCTCCCCAGGGTGCCCCCCGCCACGCCCGCCGCCGCCGCCGCCGCCGCCACCGCCGGCGGGGCGGAACCCGCCGCCGCCCTCGCTAAACGTCACGCTAGCCCCGCCCCCGCTCCCGCGGGGGTCTCGAAAGGACGAATGGTTGCCGCCGCCGCCCGCCCCCCAGACCCCGCCCATATCGCTCCCTCGCGTGTCGTAGCTCCCGCGCTGGTGCTGCGATCCGTCGTCGCAGTCGCTGTCTTCGGACCCGTCTTCAGTACCGCCGCCGTCGCCGCCGCCGTTGGCGCAGAGTCTCTCGATCTCAGACAGCCTCCCCACGCCGGCGGTGACCCTGCCCGATTTACCAATCAAAAACGTGACTACCAGAGGTTATAAACTCGGAGGAACATGGGTGGGGAGCGTTCAAAGGTTGCGATAGTGCGAAGAGGAGGGCGATGGTTGCTGCCGGCAGTCGAAGCGTCGAAACTATATCCACTGGATGGCAACAATTCGCCCGTACTCAAAGGGTGGGCAGTACAAGTACACCCGGTCATCGGGGAGGACAGCTTAAAGGTCGATGTCACCCATTCGGCTGCACTTGTCCCAGATGGGGGGGTGGGGGCGAGGAGGCAGGGATAGCGCTACACAACACACGGGAGGGTATGTTCGGCATCATCTGGCTGCGCCTAAATCTAACTCACGCAAGAAACAAAAAACGAGAGTACAGGGTGTAGAGCATACCATGTCAACCACCGACCGCACCTGCGCTTGATGGCGTCGGAGTTGTCGTGGGGCATCGAGTACAGCAGAGGGATGGTCTTGTACGGGTTGACGGAGATGAGCACGTCCCCCGTGTACGTGTAGATGTCGTCGTTGCAGAAGCGAGTGTGGAGGAGGCTCAGCAGAGCGGCCTCGTGGAGGCTGTTGAGCTTGGCCGCATCCTGTGCAGGAGAGAAGAAGAACATGTTTGTACGGCGGTGTGAGAAGAGCATGGTAGACGTTTGTGGGGCCGAAGCTTCTGAGTTGGCCGCAAGATGTACACGAGATGGAAATAACATCGTGGTAAGAAGAGCGCTTCAGAGAAACCTTAGTGCCGTGAAGGCTACCAAGTTTCATCGCATCCTGCCCGACAAAAGCAAAAAGAAACGACACTACGAACAGTACGGGACTACCACTGGTGACACAGATATCACACCCTCTGGACCAATGTTCAACGCACGATTACTCCACGAGGAAGAGGACGAATTTCGGAAACATGTCGGCCAGTCGGTTCCAACATTGCCATTTTCGGCACTAGTTTTCCTGCTGTGGAGTAGGGTCCTTAGGAATTGGGCCGGCGTATGATATCTGACGCCCCCCTCGAAAAGATGACACTGCGAAGCCAACAGCACAGAGGCAGGCGCTAGAGGTTTCCACTACACGCTCTGCCGAACCCCACAGAGGGCGACACATCACTGCTCCGTTTGAGGGCATCGCAACCCTTCGAATGGTGGACATGAAAACGAGGATGGTATCCCATGTCCGTGAGGTAATTAGTGACATTGTGAGCGGGCCTACAATATGTGTGTATGCATAGCGCAGGCGATTTCTGCCGGCCGGGAAGGGCCAAGAACACGCCCATGACTTCGGCGAGCAGCACGCGAGTTGCAAACATGCGATGCCTTCCACCGACATTGCTTTGACTACATCGAGACGGCACGGCGTGATCGCGAGCAGATGCGAAAAAAAAACACCCACCACAATAACAATAACGACAGGAGTCTGAGGTTTGGAGCAGCACCAGCGGTTGCGATCGCGAATGATCATGATTGTCAACGCGCCGCAATCACCCACACCCTCAGTCAGGTTCCGACTGCAAGGTATTCCTCCAGACACAGCAACATAACGCGGACCCGTACGCATCTAAATTTACAACCACAGAAGTACGTCTCTACACACGGTGCAAAAAAGAAATCGGTCGCGCCCATCGCCGAATACAGTCTCCTTTAGTGAGAGTCTATTCCTAACAGCAGCATGGGCGTCATACAAAACACTGCGAGCTACCGGCGGCGGCAGCAGCAGCGGCGATTCTACCGGCATGGTAATCCATGGCGGCGGGACGGTCGTACACGACACTTGAATGAGTCCACCCGTTCTCCTATACGCTACTGCATACGTTGTAAGACACTATAATAGAAAAAAATGCCGCACACATGAAAAGAACAACAACAAAACTCCGGCTGACCTCGAGGTAGAGCGAATGCGAAGGGTCCCACGCCCTCGTGTGCTCGCGGGGGACGTCGAACGGCTCGTCCTGGATGCCCGGGATGGTCACGCTGGCGAAGTCCTTCGTCGTCCTCCCCAGCCTCGCCAGGCGCCACACGTCTTGTCGGTCGGGGATCCAAACCTGATGACCGCGGTAACAAGATTGAGTTGAGCATGTAGGGCGGACAAGGTGTTTTTGTGTGCCCGTGGCTGATTTGCTATTGCTTGGCGATTGGCTAGTGCGTGCTGACTGGCTTAGCGTGGTGATTGGCTAGCGCGTGCTGACCGGCAATAGCGTGCTGATTGGCAAGATGGAGCATGCGTGGTTGAACCCGAGCAGGTCGCGGAGCGCTGTCGGGTGGGCGTCAAAGCTTTCATAAAGATATGGCTGGTTGAGGATGCAGGTTCCAATCGATACGTGTATCTCATCCCAAAGGCGTATTATAATATTGTACGATGGAGTTTTTTAAGGTTTGGTAACATCTGCGCCTGGGAAAAAGGTGTGGGGATGCCACAACCGTTATGCGGCGCTCTCGAACAGTTGACTCGACGGCGATTTGTGAGTTGATCAGATTGTGTTCGGCTGTCGATTTCAAAACACGGGTGGCGTGCTAGCGGTCGTGTTGCTCGATTATTAGAGGTGTTCGCGGGACCTGTGTGTGCACGGCAGAGACAAGACACATATGATGCCCGGCAGGTGGGTGCATCTGCAGCAGCCCCTACTCTGTATCCCTGCCGTTTTTTCGTGGTATGGACTCCAACTCTGTGACCCATTCCCTACCCTCGGGGCGTTCGTTCCCCGACGTTTTGTGGCTGACTGAGATAAACCAGGGACAAACGCTAAAGTAGAGCAAGCGCGTGTCAAGATATAAAGAATTGCGGCCGACGTTCTCAACCGCGCGTTTCCCCTGTCCACAGGTTCGCGTCAACGCCACCGCGCGTGTTTTCCCGTTTTCGAGCTGCATCGAGTCTCGTTGTATGTCGAGGGAACCGAGGAACCGAGGCTTCCAGTAGCTATATGACTGCTACAACTGCAGCCATGTGGTGGACATTCTCGTGCTTTATCATCTTTCGGGTGGGCTGTTCGCGGGGCATACATGCGGGCTACATTACGGGAGCACTCACAAATGGCTCCGATAATGCTGCTGCGTTTTGATGTCGGTACACAGGATTCGGGGGTACTGCTGTAACACTGTAACTGCAGTATGATCTTGAACAGCAGTATTAGACTGCTGTTGCAGCAATTCTCTTTTACAGCATTGGGCCGTTTGTAATCTTTACATTTCCTATGGTAGTCGCCGCACACATGGCACACGCACTACTGCTGTACAAGAAGGAGGAGAGTTTGCAATGCCGCGGAAGTACCGGGTAGTCTGGAGTGTAGAGATTTGACAGCATAGAGGACGTGTGGACGCGGTTCATCAGCAACACAACAACCGGTTACCGCCGGTGCTCACAAGCATCCCCATAAACCTAACGTCGACAACACAGATACGAATGGCGGTACTTTCAAACAGCAGCTCTATTGTTGTAACCCTGTATGTAGCCAGAGGACGCCCACAAAAATTATATTCTCAAGTAAAAGAGCAGGTCTCCCATCTACAGCGACATGTTGCGGGGAAAAGACGAGCTTCGCGCCCTTCCAAAGCTGCTGTGACCGCCGCAGACGATTACACTCGTTGCCAAACGCCAGAGCAAAGGACTCAACGAGGGGCCTACACGGTGGTTCTCCTCCTCCTTGCCCCACCAACTCACATGCGAGACGGCCTCGGGGTCCATGTCCAACGTGCGCGTCCGCTCGGCCGCGCCGCTGGTGCTGTTGCTCGAGAATTGGCTCCCCCCGCCGGCGCTGATGCCGTTGCTGGAGAAGGGCGCCTGCTGGTCTTGGCCGCCCTCCACCTCCGTCGCCGCCGCCACCCATCCGACGGTGTCCTTCTTCTTCGCCTTTGCGAAAGGCATCGTGGTCTGGCTGTGTTTGCTCCCAGTGGTTCAAGGGCCTCGATCAACACGGGAGACACTGCTGCTGCTGCTGCTGCTGCTGCTGCTGCTGCTGCCGCGCGCGGTTGTCGCCCAGGCCCTGTGTCCCCCACAGGAGGAAGGTTCCACGCCCGCCCTCAAAGCTGTGGCGCGCGTGCAAGCGATCGAGGGGGATAGGGTTGTTAGAGGTGTCCCGGTTGGCTGGTGTGTGCGCTTAGGAGCACCTTTGGGTTCTGGGATCGTTGGCCGTTCACGACGCGAGAGGGGAAAGCAGCGATGAGAGGCACCAAGCAAGCAAGGCAATTTGATTAGGCCGCACAAGCAAGACTCTGCTCATCTCTGACCTTTCAGCTCGATGGGCGGGTCAGCGGCAAACAGATGAAGCCTCGCGCTGATTCTTGGGACCAGTCTCCACTGTCAGTGCTTCGCGAGTGTGTGTTGCTGAGTCGGTCGAAGAGTGCTTGGAAGGCTATCGTCTCCAAAAACTGGAAAGGGCGAGCACCCACAAACCAGTATGTGCGCGTGGGGCGTGGGCTTTATTGTCAACGGCCGTCTGCCAAAAAGAGGTACACCGTACCTGCGGTGCAACCTCTGTGCGCTGTACCCTACAATGACCAAAAGGGGGGCATCCTTGCATCCTTGCATCCTTGCAGGCGTGCATAGAGATAGAGATAAATAAGAGACGTGGCGGCGGTGACGTGATCCAGGAGGAAGAGAAGAGCCATGGTGTAGCCGACCTGTCAACCGATTGCGCGACAGTTGCGCGGTGGCGGCAGGCTTCAACGCATGCATCACTGAACGTGACGGTTTGAAAATTTCCCGCAGTTGAAATTTTTCGCGTCCCGAGACTGCTGTGAGAGAACGCATCCTGAACGTGCGCTCACTTTGCTTTACACAGACCGTTGATGCATCATGGATTCGGCGTCACCGCGGTCCGTGCTACGAGACATATCTAACGAGGAAGGCTTCGCGACCAAGTCGCTCATTCAGGGCTTCCTCCAACCCTCAGTGCGAAAGCAAAAGTATACCAGTTCGTCGCCATCATCATCCAGCAGCGCGGTAACCGCTGCTGCCTTTGGAGATTCCGCAGGAGCAGGCGCTTCTGATGCAGGTGCTGCCGCTCCTCCCCCTACCGCCCCAATCATCACGCCGGAGCCATCGCAGGCCGAGACCAGCAACCCTGCCGCTTGCTCTGACGGCGTTTCTTCTGGGGCTTGGCGGTCAACCACTGCTGTCGGCGCGGTAGCCCCCGATGCCGGCGGCAACACCGCCGCCGCTGCCGTTGCGGGGACCACCCCGCCGCTGCGCACGAGACACCCTGCGCCGCCCCCGCTTGATCAAACTCGACACCGGCCGCCACCGGTGGCCTGTACGTTGGTGGCCTTTGAGCCGGGTTCTCTGGGTCTGGAACTAGAGGCAATCGTGGACGACGACAAAGCTCGGAGGCATGGAGAAGAGTACCGGCGCCGGCGCCGTCCCCGCCGGAGGCTTGGCTGCAGGGTGTTCCGGGTCACTCCCGACGGCCAGGCGGCCAGACACGGGTCGGTGCACCCCGGGGATGCGCTGGTCGTGCTGGACGGGTGAGCCTCGAAGTAGACGTATGGCAATGGGATCATTTTAAGCTGCAGTCTGTTCGGACAGCAGTTGTTTTCGGTGTACGTTGCACGATGTTGCTTACTATGGCAGCTCCTTGGAGTATCCCGATCGCTCCACGTACCACGTACGAATGTTGCAGGCACACGTATGTATACATTCCGAAACGGCGGCTTCGGACATAGACAACGTCGCGCCGCCGTGCCGCACGTGACCAGCGTGGAAGACACGCCACGGGCAAGAAGAAAATGGCAACAATCATGCACCACTCTCGCTCCGCGTTGGCATCGCATTGTTGTGTTGTTTCGCTCGTTGCCTCACTATTGCTGTTGTTGCGGTCGAACTATTATGTAACTACGTGCTGCTGTAGGGTGGACGTCCTGTCGGACCCGTTCGAGGACATCACACGTGCGCTGCTCCAGCGCCAGGGGCGACGCAGGCTGATCGGCTTCATGGGCGTGGCGGCCGTAGCCGCCTCTGCCCCTCAGAAGCGCCGGGCGCCATCGCCGTCGTCCTTTTCGTCTTTGACCGCGGAGCCCGAAGTAGCCGCGTCTCCGCCCGCCCGCGGTGACACGGCAGCGTTGTCGCCGCCCCCCGCTGCCGCCGCGACAGAAGACTCAAACAACGGGCGGCGGGCTGCGGATTCCGTTGCTGGTGCCGCTGCTGCAGTTGAAGGCCGGTTGGAGCACAAGAGACGTGATGATCAAGGACGCCGCCGTGAGAGGAGCGATTTCGGGAAGGGCGGGGTTGTCCTTCCAGCAAACGGCCGGCGGGGCGGCGAGAAATGTGGCGGCGGCGAAGGAAGCCCTGAAGCGACGGCATCGTCAAGCAGCAAGAAACAAGCGGGGACCGGGGGCGGCGGCGGAGGAGAGCGGGGAAGAGTACATGATCATAACGGCGAGGTGCCCGCCCCCACCGCTCTCGGCCATCATCCTCGCCGGAGCCGCTCCTCCTCCTTCGCCTCCTTGCCGCCGCCGGGGTCCGAGTTGTTCGGTGCTGCTGCCGCCGACCTCGACTGGCGAGAGGCAGAGCGTCTACCGCATCCTCGGGACGCTGCAGCAAGAATCCAGCGGCGGAGACCCGCCGCAGGAAGCATGACCGGATGCCGGCGGGTCGAGGGAAACGATGACTTGTCGATGAAGAACAAGCGGCGTGTCTCTAGCACGGTGAGCAGCACCGCCGGTCTCGGCGAGGCGGCGGCGGCGGCGGCGGGGGGGGGGGCGGGGGGGGAGGGCGACGCCCGTCGCGAGCCGGAACGGGGACGTTCCGGTGTTCCCGCGGGCTACGGCGGTGGTGCGCGTCTGGCCAGCAGGGAGTCGCTCGGGAGCAGCTGGGGCTCGTGTGCGACCACCGGGCGCATGGGCGCCGCAACGGCGGGAGGGCGTGCCGCCGGTGGTGGGCTCTACCGCGGCAGGCCCTTGGATGGGTCTAGGGGGGAGTCCCTGCAGCGGAGTCTGGCAGAAGCTATGGAGGTGTGTGGAACCACATCTATCTCTCTCGCGCGCGGTAGTGGATGGATGGACGGGATGGTCGTGCTGGACACGACGTTAAAGAGCTTTGATTTTCGGTTGCACCTCACTGTCACTGTACGTTTTGGAACACCCTGCAAACATATGAGAGCAAAAGATAGTCTTCATCGCGGACGGGGGCTTTTATTTTTGCCACCAGATCCCGACGTGGTATTTAGTGTAGTCTGATCGTAGCCGCTGCTTCTTCCCTCATGGGAAGCTTCCCTGTTCGATGGCACCCGTCCTGACATTTGCTTGTTTTACTTCGCGCCTTGTTGTGGCTTGATGCGCCCTCTTGGTTTCCGATGTGCGCTGCGGGCAGGACAAGCGTGCGCTGGCCGCGGAGAGGGATTGGCTGCTGGAGGAGCTGCAGCGCGCGAGAGAGGTGCGCCATCTTCCCTCTTTTTCTGTGTGCGCCTGTGTCTGTAGAGAAAACGCGATCGTTGCGGTGGCGAGGCGGCGCCGATCAAATGGAGAGTTTGCAGCAGCTGTAGCCCGACACACACAAAACCAAACCTATCAAGCCTGAAAGCGAGTACATCAGTAGCTTTGAAAGCACGGTTATCTGTCGGCAACAATCGCAACACACCTGCAAGACAGTGACAAAAAGAGGAACACCCCCTGTCGCCATTTCGACAATAAATTGTCCAACAACGCATCATGCCTGCCTCTGTAGCGGTTCTCGAGTACACGTTTTTTTTCGAACCCCTTTTTCGTTGACGACCAGGCGACTCTCGAGCGAGATGGGGCCCTCGCCGGGCAAGAGGTTCAAACCGACGTGTTGAAGATGGAGGTGGCCGCTCTCGACGGAGAGCTGCGCCGGGCGCGTCAGGAGCTGGGGGCGTGCGAGGCCGGGCGCCGCGAGGTATACATGCATGCGATGAGAAGTGCTCGACTTTGTCAGAATATTGCGCATGTCCCGGCCGTACCAAGATTCGCGGTATTCGCCATCCTTTTCCCATTCCTTTCCCTTCCACACGACCACGGGGAGTAGTGAGAACGTTCGCGCTTGCAAGTCAACTGCCTGCCGCCGTCGATGATGCCAATTTAGCTTCTCCAGCAGCCCGAGCGTGAGTCGCCCCCCCCCCCCGGGGAGCGCTTGGTGCATGATTCCAGTCGTGCTAGCGGGACGTTAGGCTTGACAGCAGGGAATTGTGTGTCAACCAAGATCGTTGCATGAAAATGGTGCCCAAGGAGAGAGAGAGGAGGGAGGGAGGGAGAGAGAGGGAGAGAGAGAGACAGAGAGAGAGACAGAGAGAGACAGAGAGAGAGACAGAGAGGGAGAGAGAGGGAGACAACGGTTCTTAAGCCACGGAACATCATGAGTATCGTGTACCCAAAGAGATGGAGAACGAGACAGGCAGACAAAGAGACAGAGATAAAACGGGCGAGAGGGAGAGAAACCGAGAGAATGTGACAACGATCGTGCAACACCATAGAAGTATGAGTATCATCCCCCTTCCCTCCCCCTTCCCTCCCTCTTTCCGTCCGCACAGCTGCACGAGGCTGCCAAACGAGACCTGGCGCGGCGAGACCGCGACGCCGCCGACCTCTCCGATGCTCTCCGCCGCGAGCGGTCGGCCCGAGACCGCGACGCCGACGCTGCCGCTGCGGCGGCGGCGACCGCAGCATCCGCCAGAGCCGCGGACAAGGCGGCGGCGGCGGCGGGGCGAGCGGCCGCGGCCGACGCCCGGCGGCGCGCCGAGAGTACGGAGGCGCGAGCGGCGGAGTCCGAGGAGAGGGTGGAGGAGGCGAAGGCGGCGGCGGCGGAGGCTGCCGTGGAAGCTTCGGAAGCGTTGCGGCGGGAGCGGGAGCGGCGGGAGATGGAGGTGAGGGTGGGCGGGGAGTGACGGAATGCCATGAGTTTCGGTGGTTTTCAGGTGGTGCATGACGGTGGGGGGGGATGGGGGGCGAGGCCGGCATGAAGAGAGGTTGGTTGGTAAGTGGAAAGTGGTTTCTGACGACGGATGTGTACCTTTTTTTGGCGAATTTGCATATGTACGTTTCAAGCCGGTGGTGAAGAGCACGAATCTTGACGCGGGCGAATCACAAACACGCGTAAACCGAGTCGTACATGCAAAAAGGGTCACACTGCTTTGTCGTTCTGATCCCCCCGGGGGCTTTGCTCTGCAGGTACGCGAGCGGGAGGAGGAGATCTCGGCGCTGCTGCTGAGGGTCGGGGCATCCGAGAGCCGCTCCAGGAGACTTTCCGAGGACAAGGCGGAGCGGTTGAGGTAATATAGGACGTTGGGCCAGGAGACGATCACATGCTAAAGCTACTGTAGTAGCATGCTTTTGAACTTCGAAGTGCATGAATGCCGGAGGGCGATTCTAACGCTGTCCCTTGGATCTGCCTGATGCATACCTCGTGTCTTTTCCCGTGAGTATTTTATATTTTGGGTAGCAAGGGGCTGTCGGGAGGACGAGAACAAACTCTCGCCTTCTTTTCGTGCTACTGTTAAGAATGGAATTTTGGAGCGGCGAGCCGCGACTCGAGATGGCTACGGAACATCGAAAATAATTAGATAGAAACGGTGTTGTACAGCGGTGGGTCACTCCGAAACGAAACCGCTCGACTTGGCGTAGTGTTTTCTGGATGTTGGTTGGCATGGACTCGTGTGCCTGAATAAATCTGTCCACGTTGTCCTTCGGGAACCTCGTGCTGCGTGTGGTAGAGGTGGCAGGAATCCGGCTTTCAGAAAATACGTACCCTTGTCAAAAAATTTCATGTGCTCCAAGTGTGGCGTAGTTGCTCGCTCGATGATGATATTTGTGTCATTTTCTTTGATTTCCTTGTGTTCGTAGATAGCTTTCGCGGTTGCGGGTCATTTTCCTTGTAACGGCGTGAAGCGGGGGCGAAGCAGAGCCTGGCCGGCGATGTGTAACCTTGCATGGAGTACTAGAGGGCATTGTAAGGATGGTGGGGGATAAGATTGTCTTATTTGTCGATTTTCGAATGCAGCAAACAGGTATCTCCCGTTACTTGATCTTAACCGCCCCCCGCACACATTTGTATGGGAGAAAACAACATGAATGGTGCAAACAACAGCGACAAATATTCCCTGCCCTTGTAGGGGGTTGAGAGAATAGAATCAATCGAGGTCGTTGTCTTAGTTGGTGCCGTTCGAGGTGTTTGGTTCGTTGCTTTTGTGTTGGTTGGACATGCGTGTCGAGATATCTCTGTTGTCCGACATGTCACCTGCTGCAAGTGGGGCTGTCGAGAACCCTCTGTTCGTTTTTCATTGTCGCGTTTGCCTTGGTTTTTGTCTGCGATCCTTTCATTATCTCATTGATTTTCACATTTTTCTCTCTGTCTCATGTGTTGGCGAGCCTGTGATCACGGAAGGCACCCGCGTCATTTGGACCCGCGCGGATGTTGATGGCACCGAGCAGAGATCGGGACTGTGTTTCGTGTTTGACAACAACAGCAACAACAACAACCTTGCCAAGTCGCTGCCATACCCCCGTTCAACCCCGTTTGAATCAACCAGGGAGGTGGAAGAGGCGGCGGTCAAGTCCCTTGAGGCGGCGGAGAGGCGACGGGCGGAGTGGGAGAACAAGGCCTCGGCAATCGCGGCGAGGCTGCGGGAACGCGAAGCGGAGGTTGGTGATTGGACGCCTTGTGACTGTTTTTTTGTTGCTGTTGTGTTTTCTTAGAAGTAGTTGTGAAACTGTTAGGACCCTCCCACCACGGTCGCCCCCGCCCCCACCGACGGTAATGGCCATCCTAAGTTTCATCCTCCTTTTCTTTTGTAGGATATGCCTATTCCAATCCCCCGAGATGTATAGAATGGATGATTGCGGCCTCTTTTTTCACGACTCTTTCTCTCTCTCTCTCTCTCTCTCTCTCTTTCTTTCTTTCTCTCTTTCTCTCTTTCTCTCTCTCTCTTTCTTTCTCTTTCTCTTTACACACTTACGGACACATTTTTCCCGTCTGTTGCGCTTCACTCCTTAGTCACGTTATTTTTGTCGTCCTTTTTACCTCCTCTCACGTTCTCGTCCGCCCCTCTTGTTCACGACATCCCCCTTTTTTGTCCCTGTCATCCGCGCCTCCTCGTGTTCCAATTCCTCCCTCTCTTCACCCCCCCCCCCCCCTTCCACCTCCTCCTCATGTCAAGTCTCCAACCAAATGACCCTTCCCATCAATTAGGGAGGAGAAAGCCTATCTCTTTGCTCTGCCCTCGCTGTGTCCAAGATGCTCCGTTCACTACATAGCACGTCCCATTCTCGTGTATTCCTGTCTATAATTTAGTACGACAATTCCGTGCCGTTTATTGTTTATTCCCATCCTCCGAAGCGTGCCCTCGCCCTACTCCGCATTTCCTGCTGGGGCCTTCGCGCCCAAACCCCTCGGCAAAGATGATGGCCAGTTTCTGGTGCCTCCTTGTGACACGTAGCCTCGGCGGACCAAAACCCGGCATATCGCTCCGTCCCAGCATCATTGGGATGCGAGGTCAATGGTCTACAGACCACGCCATGCCTTTTCATGACAACACATACCCCGCGCGCGCCTTCCTTGTTGCGGCTCCTCTTCCAGGGTACTCGAAAGGACCGGGTTGTGAAGGACCTGGAGGGTCGGCTTGGTAGGGCGCACGCGCAGACGTCGGAGGTGCAAGAGAGGGAGGGGAGCGAGCTTCGGCGAGTCGCGGGGGAGTTGGAAGTGATGCGGAAGGCTCTTAGCGACAGAGAGGTATATATAGGTGCCTGTTTGTCATGGTTGTTCTGGATGTTGGTTGATGTGAGGTGCGTGTGCCCGCATGGATGTGCTTGCGAAAATGTGCAAAGCGGACCGAGCCAAGCCAAACTTGTCACCGCCGGTAGCCACGGCTGTAGCGGTCGCTCTTCATCCTCTTCCCGCTGCAAGCGCCTTCCTCCCGCCCCGCTCATCCACCCGCCACAACTGAGACCCCCTCTCACGGTAGCCATTAGGACGTCACTCAGATCGGTACCCTGGAGATTTTTTACTCGACGGTCCGCACGAGACCCTCGACCCTTGGGACGCGTTGCCCCTGCCCCCCGACCCGCGAATACTGGTTTTCCACCGGCTCCGCCGAGCAAACTAACTGCCCTAATGTGCTGTTTTTTGCGGCGACCGCACACGATGCTCGCGCAGGCCCGTGCCAGGGAGGAGACGGGCAGGCTGGAGCGACGCCTCCGAGAGGAGGAGAAGAAGGCCTGCAAGAACACGGCGGGGCTCCGCAAACTGGAACAGCACGCGAAGTTCCTGGAGACGGGGGTTGTGGCTGCGAGGCAGAGGGCGGAGGCGGCGGCACGGAAGGTGTTAGCTAGCTAGGGAGGGGGGCGGGGGGGAGTTTCTCGACGGTGTTTTTTTCTTTTCTTTTGATGATAGCAGCATCGCGGCCGCGCCGCGCGCAAAGTGACCGGCCAATGAAATTGCGGTGCTCGTGTGTTTGGGGGAGTGATTTTCTTTGGTATTGCGTCGGCTATGCTTAACCGACTGACTGATGAGAAGACGCCGTTGTATTTCAGCGAGATACGAACCCGAACTGGTCATGGCTGAATACGTTGTTGCGATCGTGTTGTATCGGAACGCTGCTCATGCTTGTATTTGTTTTAGGAGAAAGAGGTGTCGGAACGGCTTGCCGAGGCAGAGACGGAGCGGGCGTGCCAAGAGATTGCCGTAACTACTCTCAAGGCGCAGGTACGTGGTCGGCATCGTTGTCGTTGTCGTCGTTGGTGTGGGTTTTGTTGATATTGTTTTATGTTGTCGCCGCTGCCGCCGCCGGTGGTGGCGATGATTGCCCCTCCTCCATCTCTACGATGAATGCTCACGTCCATCGTCGGCATTGCTGCTCGTTCGATGCGCATGCGTTGGGGCCGCAGCCGATGCCAATTGCAGCTGCTGCTCCTGATGATGTGATGAGGTAGTGTCGTTCACTTTAGAGACCGCTGCACCGTTCTTTCCTTTTCTCGTTGCTGCTGCATGCGATTCACCTCCAACTCACCAACTCAACATTGCGGGGGTCTTCATGCACGCAAACCACGCCGACCAATCCCCCCCTCCGCCCAACACACACGATACCCCAACCTTCTTCAATGTCCACCACTAATAAACAAAACCTCAACAGCTTGAGGAGCTTCGCCGCGGCGCAGCCGCAGGCGACGCGGCTCTGAGAGAAGCCGCTAAGCTCAGGAATATCCTCGAGGGGGCAGCGCTACGGCATATGGGAACCCAGCCTGTGGTTGCTGCCGACTGTGGAAAGAGCGGGCGTCGGGACGACACGACGTCGGGTGGCGGCAGCAGCGGGAAGAATGGGCGCGGTGGGGCGGGCGGAGAGGGTCTCGTGGAGCTCGCGAAAAAACTGCAGGGGCGAACGGACGAGCTGGACCAGGAGTTGGACAGTGTCCGCAAAGCCTTAGCCATGGGCAGGTGAGATGATGATGACGCTCGGGCGCGTGCGTCCTCTGCGCGTACTCGTTTGCGTTTGATCTACGTGCTAGCCGGTTTCGATATCTACTTCTATGTGCCGGCTCCAATTATCCGCAAGCCGTAGAGGAATGGGCAAGCGCTACTGCTGCTGCTGCTAAATTAGTGATGCAGTATGTACCGCTTGTGGCCGCGGGGGGCATCAGTGGTGGCATATTCTCAGAGATCGGTGTTTCCAGTGGGTGTTGTGTTATTGTGGTACACCCGGTAGTCTTCTGCCGGAGTGATTTTTTCTCACGAGAGCGAATCGAATCGCACCACGTGTGTGGCGTACGGGGGCAGTGCTGTTGCTGCTGCTGCTGTTGTGCAGGGCTTGAGCAACCAACCGACACCTTCGTCTGTCTCGACACGAAGTGTCCCGCCTGAGACATCGCCGCCTGCGGTGCCTCACGCTTTTGACCGGCTCAACTTTAGCCCTGGATGGCAGTCAATCCGTCCGTCAGGATTTCTAAATTGAGCGAATTTTTCATTTTCCTCTCGTCCCCTGGAACGTGTCCGACGCAACCCATCCTAGTTCGCTCAAGAACTCAAGCAATTTTGACCCCCCTCCTTTCGCTCCGTTGTTCTTCCCAACTACTCTGTGTGTTTGTTGGCCCGATTTGCTGCTTGGTCGTACCTTTCTCGCCTCACGTTATATTTTTGTTCTTCTTGTCCCTGTCTTATTTCTCCAACGCTGCGCCCCCCCCTAAAGAGAGGAAAACCAGGCGTTGCTGGCGAGGGAGAAGGACGCGGCGGAACTCCGGTCCCTGCTCGAGCAGAAGCGGGGAGTTTCGGCCCGGCTAGCGAGCGGCGCGGAGGCGGCAAGGGCGAGAGCCGAGCGCGCCGAGAGCCAAGCCGAGAAGATGGTCGCTGACAGGGTTTCTCTGAGGTAAGAGGGCGCAGTGCTGTGTGGTGGTGAATTGCAGCTCGAATGAAGCGGAGAGTGTTTGTGGGTTCTGGTTTCGTGGTGGAAAGAGGTTGGGTGGCCTGTTGCTTCTGGTCGAGAGCCTCGAACTTTTTGCACTCATTCACGGAGCGAAGAGGTCTCTTAGTGGGAGGATGTGGAAAGGTTTATTTGGTGTCGTTGAGGTTGGCCACACCCCGATAGGCCGTGCAACAGGCGGCGGTTCGCTCTGTGTGCCAGCAACAGCAGTTTGGTAGATGGTTTCAATTTTCCGCTCGGCCTCCCACGAGCGGTCGATAGCGTTGGTAGAAGCGCATGCTGCTGGGTAATTTATCCCTGCATTTGAGCAATGCGTTTCAAGAGATCTGGACATGAAACGAGCTCTACCGTGAAAAGCGCCACCCTTCGAATTTTAACTTTCATTTTCCCTCCTTGAAGTCGGATCAAATCAACTGGAACAACTAAAGGGCGTTTAGTTATCCAGATTGACCTAGGTGTTGCCGTAGCTCTCGTCAATAACGGGGTAGTTATATATTTTTGCTCGTACGGAAACCTTGCTAGGATATATTCGTGTATTTTCTTCATGCTGTGAGCGGTAGCAGGTGCAAAGGAGATCAATGTTTACCGGGGGGGGAAGAAATAGTTATGTGTGTTGAAGGACAACAAGTCGAATCTCTCAGAATCGTGTGATTCGAAAACGTGTCGACTCATGTACACACGTGTGTTCGGTGGTTGGATTTTCGTACGCTTGGTCTTCCGTTAGGGCCGAGCTGAAGGCGGCACGCCAGCAAGCGGAGACGAACGGAGAAAGAGCGAAGGGTCTTGAGGAGAACGTCTTGGAACTCAGGCAAGTTGGCTTGTGATGTAGGGGTTGTTGTTGTTGTAGGGGTTGTTATTGTTGCTTTTGTGGTTGGACTTCGGGCCGAAGCGTGTTGGTTTTGGTAGTATTTTCCCCCATTTTTTCAGCAATGCTGTCGGTTTTTTATTTGATCGCTTGTCCAGGGACGAAATCAGGGCCATGGCAGCGAAACTGTCCGACGCGGAAGCTGCGGGGGCGAAAGCGAGGACCGGCATCGACACCGCCACCTGCAGGGTTTCCTCGTTGGAAAAGGCCATGGACGCGGCGGAGGCGGAGAGGGCGGACGTCGTGAGGAGACTCATACGAAAAGACGGAGACTTGGTGGCGGTGAGAATATTTTTTTGTGACGGCTTTCGTCGAGATCGAACCTCCTGTGGCTTCGTTGTTGTGGCATTCGCTGTTTGTAGCCGTTTGCTGTGCTGTGCCGGTGGTATTGTTGGGTTTATGTTTTTTTTTCTTCACGTGTCTGGTGCAGTAGTAGTAGCAGCAGGTAGCAGCAGCAGTAGTAGTCGTAGTTGTTGTTGTTGTTATTGGTGTGGTGGTGGTGGTGTACATGTTGCCTCGTCCCGCTTCGAAATCCTCTCCGCTATGTACCTCGTCGTCTGACCTGACTCTCCGCTGAACTGGGCGACTAATAGCGATCCGTCCTACTCAATGCAGGCCTGCCCCTATCGCCTGTGGTGGTATTTTTTGTTATTGAACCCTTTGCCGCGAATCTCCCTGCCGTCGCATCGTGACCGCAGTTGCAGTCTCGCCTCGAGGAAACCGTGTCCGAGTTGGAGGCTGTCAAGCTCGCGCTAGTGGAGGTGAGCTTTTCACCCCCACCCAGCAAGGTGCTCGTGTTGGGCAACTCCGGGGTTACGGCCGCTGTTGTTCTTGTTGCCGCTCCTGCTTGGGCTCCTGTTGCGTCTGGTTTTGTTTGTTCCGGGAATCATGAAAAGTTGCGACCTCGTCCCCCTGCCCAACCGGCTGGTGTGACGACACTTTCACCAAAACCTGGATGAGAACAGCACCGGTGTTTACGTATGACATCAGGTTCGGCCTCTTGTACGTCTTTTGTTATGGCGCGGTGTGATGCCTGCCGCTGCTGACTTGTGCTTGCTCAGCTCAACCTCGTTCGTAGGGGAGCGACCTCGGCCCTCCCTCCCTCTCACCCCCGCCACACCTTTCTTCAATGTCTCTCTTCGTGGGTTGGTTTGAATATCTTTTTTGATGGATTGGTTGTTCGCATGCGTGTTCACATGTGAAGGGTGGGCCCAAGGACAATCATCCCTGCCTCTAGTACGCAAGCGCCTGCGGCATGCCACTGCACAGCGATACATCGTTGATGAGCACCCCTCGCTCTGCTGTCGTCCCTCTGTTTCCTGTGCTATGCTTGTCCAGGGATCCAGCAACAGCGTGGGTGACGGCGGCAGTGGCGGCCGTGGCAGGGTACCCGGGGAAGCAGGGGTGCAGGCTGCTCTTAGGGAAGGGGTGGCCGGGGCTCACGTGGCGGCGGCGGCGGCGGCGCAGACCAAAGCCAACGAGTTGAAGAGGCAGCACGCCGAAGCCCAGGAAGAAAGCAGGTGCGCTGCGGCCAGGAGGAAGAGGTTAGGCTGGGCGTAGCTGCTAGTCCTACGTTGCCTTCAACCTGGGAACGCATTCAGACGGTTAGGTGCTTGACGAGAGCTTGTTGATAGGAATGGGCTTAGAACGAGTTTCATGCGTTGATCCGGAAGATATGTAGGAACAATCAGGAGCATGTTCGGCCATGAGCAAGCAGCCGGAACGCCACTTGGAAAAACACGAACAGATGCTCTTCGATTGGGTTTTTCAGGTAATGCTGATGTCGGTCGTTGGTACTTGAAGGAAGTGTAGGAATCAGAGCTATTTCACCAACGAGTACACGGAGCTCTCGGGGGCGAGGTGTCGTACAACAAGCCCCAGGAACGGGGTACCTTTTCCTTTGCCACCCTCCACTCCTCTGCCACCTCTTTGCTGACAATCACCCCCCCCCCCCCCCCGCCCCCCGCCCTCCTCGACTGACATACATCTGCGGCACCCCTTGCCCGATTCCTTCCTTGACTGTTGTCGCCAAATTCAACGACCGAGCGTGCAGGCTAGCGCGCTCTGAGCTGGCGTGTGTTCATCTCCGAACGCGCATGTGCGGCGCGAGGGTTCTGTCAGGCGTATTCCACAAGTGGGCGGCGAGGAGAGCGGCGAGAGCTTTCTGGAGACTGAGAGTGAGACCTTGTTGTGCAGAACAACCGAAAACCGAATGGTTTGTTTTTGGGCGGGGTGGAGGTCGATAGTGCCCGCCGGAGTGTTAACGATGGCGGTGGGCAAGAGCAGCAACCCGTGAAAGTGCTCCGGTAGAAGAGATATACAATCCTTGCCAATCACAGTCCCTAAGAAGCGGTAGACCTTGTAGGCGTTCGTAGGCGCGGTGGTGGTTTGAAGGTGCATTGCTCTTGCACCCATCGATGAACACAAGGGGATATCCTCCATCGCCCAGCCGCAGCCTAAATGATGCGCAAGACGTTCGTGATTCCTCGTTGTTATGATTGCCTTTCGCTTATATGCGGCACGCCGTTTTTTGTTGTTGGTCGTCTTTCCGCCGTATCGCCCCACCCATAGCCCCAAGCGGCCCGCTATTCTACTCTACATTCGGCATTGCCTGACCCTTGAGGTACCGCGCTCTGTTTTTTTTTCCACCCCAATTTGTTTGTGACCGCGGTGTTTCCTGTTTCCCCGCGGCACAGACGACGTCGACGACCGGAAATTCTCCCGCCATTGCTGGAGGTGTCGTGTCATCCTGCGCTCGCTGTGGAGCAGCTGGCACCGGCCGCCACGGCAGCCTTGATGGCGACGACAGGTCAACATCGGCTGCGCTCACGATCGAGGCCCCGACCCCAAGCAGTCAAGGCGGAGGCGGTAGCGGTAGCGGTAGCGGCTGGACGTCCCCGCTTAGCGGTTACAACCAAAGCGGAGAGGGGGGACGAGAGAGGCCCCGATCAGCTGGAAGCGGCAAGAGCTGTCCGGAAACGACGGCTGCGGCCGCTAGATACCGACAGAACCGCGATCGTAGCGGCGCCGGTGCCGGCGACGGCTTCCTCCGGATTCGGGCGACAGCCAATGCGCCGGTTACATCTCCGGACGAAGACAGCCCCGGTGTTTTCGACTTCGGAGGCGGGCACGGAGGCGCGAGGGGGTATCAGCACCGCCGCCGACGCAGCCGTGCACGTGGTGGGAATGCCAACGGGAGGTCTTCTCCCCTACCACCGTCACCGGCCTCGTCGCGGGCTCGCAGCATGACGAGCCCTCCCGGAGGAAGCTTCAGCATCGCCTGGTCGAACGGCGGTACCGATGCCGTCACACCGGTGAGTTCCACACAGGTGGGTGTGGCTGGCGGTAGCGGGCTCATCGCTCCGGGAGTCGTCGGGGCTGGCGGGGGTGACACCGAGCGGAGCTTTTTCAGCACCGCTTCCAGCGAGCCGCGGTATCACTACCTCCGGTCTGGGTTGTCTAGCCCGGCATGGAGCAACGCCGGGAGTTGGACCGGCAGCGCGGATGGGGTGATGCCAGTGGACATGTCTGATGCGTTGTCGTCATCGTCGGGGGAGGAGGAGGAGGAGGAGGAGGAGGAGGAGGAGGAGGAGGAAGGTGCCGCAACGGCGGTACCGGCGGCGCAACCTGTCTCCAGCGATGGCGGTGGGGGTAGATCCGAGGGCCAGGACGGCAGGGAGGATGGCGGGCGAGGGGGAGGAGAGGTTCATGGGGACGGGAGTGAAGAAGTAGGTTTCGAGTTCGGGTTGGAGGTTTCGGTTGGTGGTGGCGATTCTTGGTGGGCTCTGAGTGACGAAGAGGCGGAGGTGTAAGCTTTTCATTTTTGTGAATAGGGTTCATTGGTGTACACCCATGGGGGTGTCGAAAGGGATGGTGTTTCACATATGGACGGCGGGGTCGAGCCTTTGCGTGATGGAGAAGGTGGTAATAGCCGCCGTAACAATGACGTGAGATTTATGACAGGAGCCGTTGTGCAATGTTGCAATGTACCAATGGCTGCGCATCCGCCACACCATAAAATAATTTGACTGATAAGAAATACGTGGGGGGCACAGCCGTGTGCTTGGTTTCCGTTAAGATTCAGGGAAACGGCATGCGCTGAGGTATCGGTGCATGCTACAGCAATTTGGATACCGGAGGTCGACCCTGGTCGATGGAATGTTATTCGTGGTTAGCGTCTGCTGATTTTTTCCAAAGGCTGGTGTTGTTGGCGGTCTTTGCGCACGGAGCGATGGCGTTTGTCGTTGGGTTTCCAAGTACGGCTGTAGGCCTCGGCAACACTCATTGAAGATCGACAGCAGTGGGCCACAGTCGGCATGCAACCGTCGAGTAGGCATCTTTCGCTGGCGACAAGGTTATGAAATGACGAAACTATCTTATTTACATGGGTGCCTCCGCTACAGATTGCGAAGGAATGGGAGAAAATACCGTAGCTGTGGAATTGACTGCCCTACTCGACAATTATAACCCCGTTGTCAATGTTGATCTTCCGTGATCTGAGTGGCTCCGGTGTTGACTTGGTGCCCGTTCTCCGAAGAGGTTAAGTCGTGTACTGCGGCAACTGCGTTTTGTCGCACGACCCTCAGGCGTGAGCAGCTCGCTGTATCTCTTGCCATGCCTCGGCATCGTTGCAAACTCGTGCTTCTTGCCCGGCGCCATTGAGTCGAACCCTTGTGCGATTCATTGGATCAACAGAATAATAGTGACTCCACGCAGAGGCCGAAACAATTAGGTTCCTCAGTAGATTCGGCGGTGCAGCCGCTGACGTTTGACAAAAACATGCGCACAGTACAAGACTACGGCATTTTTGAACCTTCGAACTGTTCAGTTGCACACCCTACCCGACACTACTCTCCTTACGGCAGATAGATCCAGGTACACCTTAAAGTTTATTCTACACTATAAGTTTATTTTACACTGTGTACACGACGTTTTCAGTTGACGTGCTATATGTAGTGTAAGCCCTTGACCGGCCAGATCCATCGGAGGAAAACTCGTTTTACACTGTTGTAACCGTGTTTTGGTCTACACTACCGACTGCCGTCTCTCTCTCTCTCTCTCTCTCTCTCTCTCTCTCTCTCTCTCTCTCTCTCTCTCTCTCTCTCTCTCTCTCTCTCTCTCCGTCCCCCTCTCCCCTTGATGTTGAAACAAATCCTAAGGGGGGGGGCGGCGACGATCTTCTCCTTCCTCCCCCTGTGGATCTTTCATTTGCAGGAACCCCCGCACGCGCTTTGTGGGCCCACACAAGCCTCTCACTCTTGCTCTGCCCTCACTCAGCACACTATTTGCATCGATCGGGATCCTGCTTGTTTAGCGGGCATCTGAGTTAGAGCGCATCGAAGCTACCGGTGACAGCGTGCCAGTGCCATTGCGAGCCGCCACGCGAAGACGTTCGGCTTCGGATCTTGTACGGGACGGGACCAGACTCCCTCTATTTTACCGGGCAAGCAAACAACATACACACACAGGTGAGCAAGCACTTTCGCGGCAGGCAAGAAATGAGCGTCTAGGCAGACGTATGCAGAGTGCAATCAGCAGTGAGTAAGGTTCGAGGCGTATCCACCATAGATGGGGGTTGGTGTGCAGAGGATAATTCTTTGTTCATAAGGATCTCACGTCATGTCCAGACTATAACAATATTGTGTAGTGAAAAAACCCGGTAAGATGGCGGCTCATGGGGGCCCATGAGGCACTACGCGGAACCATGAGGTCGCATGAGCTACCATGAGAACAGCCTCATGGGGTCTCATGTAGTCCCGCGAGATAGGCCATGGGGCACCACGAGAGCATTTCCGTGTCAGCCCATGGCATGCCATGACCGATCTCATGGGACTTTGGGAATAGTGAACCCATGGTGCACCGTGAGGCGACATGGGGATATAAAACTGAAAACGAAATTATTAATTATGATAGTAAAGTGTCGGACCTCATGGTGTACCATGGGCGACCATGGCGCACCACGGTTAAAAAAATACACAAAGACAAATAAAAAGAAAATCATTTTTTTGTTCGGCACGGCTAAACACCCCACCGGTGGGGTAATTTCTTAACCACCCCACCGGTGGGGTGGTTAAGGCTTAAACACCCCACCGGCTGTATCTCGCTCTACAAGACTCCAATCAGCTCAGGACTTCAACGGGTGTGCTGCTGCGTTGCAGGGCTGTCATTGGACCCATCGTGAGGCCGAAACGGCACAGTTTTCGTGGTGCCACGGTTGGTGGGGCATATACCGCCGCTACCCCACTGGTGGGGTCGATAACGTTATTGACCCCACCAGCTGGATCTCCCTCTACAAGGCTCCAATCGATGCACAACCACCTGTAGGAGTGTGTGGTCGATGCACGCACAGCGCACAGCAGCGGGCAGCACCTGGGGCGCCGAACAGGTCAAGAAATCCCGCCGCATGACGCCAAACACCCGAACGAAGTGGGTAGCGAACACTGCCTTCTATTCTCTTGCAGGCAGACTTCCCCACTGCCGTATGTAGCTCCAATTAACACAAGACATGTACGAATGTATTGCTGCTTTGCAGGGCTATCGTGGGATCCATGGTGAGGTCGAACGCTAAAGGTTTGGTGGTGCCACGGCCGGTGGGGCAAACAACGCAATGCACAGTGTATGCCCCACCGGTCGGGTGGGTAAGGCTCAACACCCCATGCACCAGCGGTATCTCGCCGTACAAGAAGACTCTAATCGAAGCACAAGCGCCATGGTTAGAGGGTGTTGCTCATGCACACACCGCGTAAATCACACAGTACACAGCACAACGCACACCGCACACAGCAGCTCTGCACCACTCCACCACTGCAGCAGACGCGGGGGGGAATAAGTCAACAAATCCCTCCGCACAGGGAAATCTTGCCTTCCTCCACTTCCTCACTAATAATGTACAGTAGAATATCCACTGTTGTTTGAGGTATACACATGTATGCATTTCGTATCCGTTCCGTATATTGTTGCTGTTCCTTGCACGCACCATGCATTGGAAACACCATGCCCGTTAGTCGGCGCTCTCTTTTATGTGTGACGACGTGATATATTCTTAGTGTACTGAAGCCGCTTGCATACTGGACTACATCAAGTACGTAAATACGTCCATCATCGCCGCGCTGCAAGTAGCGATGCAAAAGTAGACGGAGCGCAAGCAGGAAGGTTGTTGCCCACAGGTTGAACCCGTTGGAACCTCCAGTTGCGGTCATGAGCGTTCGGTTGTGTCTCGCCACACGAAACAAGTAGTTCATGACCGATTGAAGCCAGCCGCAGCGAAGGCATGGCTCCCTGCTGTCCCCGATTTTTGGTGTCTCGTATATTCCAGGAACCCTCTTTCGTTACGCCGACTTCGTTACCCCCCGGAACACGGACATTCTAATATGCCCCCCAACTCTCTGAAAAGGACACGCGGGGAATACCGTGGAAATCGTGTGGATCAAATTCCAGCGCCGTTCTGCTCCGCGTGTTTACTCCTCTTCGTCGACCGGCGCCCGTAGTTGAAATCCCTTATCCTCTTGGTTTGACGAGACTTTCCTTGCTGCCCCTCCGGGTTTCCGGGTTCCTCTTTGGCCCCCGATCGATGCTGAAGAGGTTGCCTTCTACCGTCCTTTTTCGGCCTCCCCTTCTTGGGCGCCTCTCCAGGATTTTGGACGCCTGTGCCTCCCGCGGACGAGTTGAGAAGATACCGGAGAAAGTCCCCAACCTTGTCCTGGACGGACAGCGCTTGATGCAAGGGCACGGACCTCATTATATCTCCTACAAGCTACTTGCTCTTCGCCATCAGATGGGCGTAGGCTCGACGCTTGTCGGAAGCGCTTCTATCCTGCGCGGCGCGCCCCGGTTCAGCAGGATGTATGCCATCCACCGCTTCATCGCATGTCGGTCCCCAGTAGTTCTCGTCGCTGCCTTCGTCATGGCCGTCCCACCCTACGCCGTGGCCTGACGACGACAGCACCGATGAGATGCTCCACGGCGAATCTTTGCCATCTTCTCTTCGACGCCAACGGTTGTGGATACATGCGCCGTTGAAGGTATGGGTGAAGGACATCTCGTCGCTTTCGCCAGTTCTCCCGATGAGGTTGACAAGCACCGCAAAGTAGTGCCTACAAGGCAGTCCGCGCCGCAATAGCTGTAAACAGGAACATAAGTGGAAGTTGTCAGGTCCGAACACCACAAGGGGGCCAGGTCTGTTCGCCGTCCACTTGTATCGAACGGCCACGACCAGTTCGATAGGGATATCCGCGACTAAATCCAAGAAGGCTGACAGCGACGTACGCGCCCACATAGTGTTGTCCACCGCAGCTTCGCCGGCTAGCTGATCTCCATCGAGATCGGTATCAGGTGGTGCGACCTGAAGAATGGTGAGCTTGAGGCGCAATGAGCGCATCTTGGCGAGGTCGTGCTCATGGAGAGGCAGCGGGTCCCCATTCTCGTCCTCACGACCTGAATTCACCAACTCGGTGTCATACGACTGCGCTTCGTCGACCTGCGCTCTGACCTCCTGCGACAGAATGAGGTTCGACAGTACGAAGATGTGTTGGATGGGGTTTCAGTTCGACTGGATGGTGTCTACTTGTGCTTAAGCTTGGTAAACCACGGACACACCATCGCACGAATTCAACAGCGGCAACGATCCATACACCAAAACACGACTCACTTGCTGGCAGTACTGACTAGCACCACAGGCTAGGAGCTCCTGCTTCACGGGTCTGAAGAAATTCTCCACGTGGATATCCCGGAAGGCCACGCCAGCGGCAAGGGGGGGTGTCGCTAACCTGCATGCATGGCATCAAACGCAGTGTTACATAATGTTTAACGGCGGGAGAAATCCGCACACAATGTCGATCCGCCACCAGTGTGTGTAGCTGCAGGTAGAGACAAACTTGCGTGTTGTGGAGCACATCGGAATACCCCATAAGTCGAAGCACGCGGATACCACCTGCTGCCATGGGTGACGAAAACAACAGACAAACTCACCTCACAGTCTATGGCAATCATCTTGCTGAGACGTTGCAGGCGATCCCAAAGAGCGCACAGAGATAGCTTCTTGTCGACGCCCGAGCGTTTCGCCACCCCGAATAAACCTTCCGTGCGCTGAGTAGCAACCATGCCTAGCGTGAGGACAGTGGGCCGGCAGCAGAACACCCACTTGGTCTTGTTCCTACGACGGTTTACGACGCGGGTACCAGAGTGAATTAGTGAATATCGAGTGTAAAGACGCGGCATCGATGGCTCAAGCCAGGGCATAATGACAGCATTACGGCGCTTCCTCGAAATGTACGGAGGGAAGTTACTCACTTGATCAAGTCCGCTATGTATCCTTCGCACTTCTTGCCGGCCACAAGTTGCTCCAACCGGGCCACTTGGGTCGCAAACACCTGCCACCGAAGACAGTGGTAGACACAAGACACGCCAAAGGTTATGTTTTCCGCTCGTTGTGGCGGGGCGAACGGGTGGGATAGACCAATGCATTCTCGCGGGGCCGTCATGTGGCGGCAACCTACCAGTGAATGCCATCGTACCTCCGGGGTAGCTGCATAAGCTGCGTTTCTGAAGCAACGCATCATGTCGGTCTTGTCGTCATTGTTAGCAGATGATGACGAGAAGTTCTTGAGGACGTTGTTGAAGACGTGCCACAAGCAGTGCAAATGCAGCGTCCCTGGCCAGCAAGAGGCTATTGCAGCCGTCATTGCAAGATCAGCGTCGGTCAAGATCACCTGTGGAAAAGGGTAAATGTACTTTGTCAACGGATGGGATGGGCCATGGACGGCGCGGTTATGTCGACAGCCACTAGGCAAGCTCTTCTGCGTCTGCAGTACATGCCTCAACAAATATAGACGTCTATTTGTTCCTATCGCGAAGCGACTTTTTATTGTACATCATCCTGACCTCGTTCTACATGTACGCCATGAATGAGTGTTGTGAACATCGGAAGAGAGTCACCTTCGGCTTCGGCCCACCGGCAGCGGCCTCATATCTGTTCAGGATCCATTCGAACGTCTCCGTACACTCAAGACCGTAGAAGGCCCTGCCCCAAAATGCAGCTGCGATTCTCGTCGTCGACGCCCACGACGAACAGAAGAGGGCACCCGTATCTACAGACAAACAATCAGACCGAGTTACATGACGCATTGATACTTCTTCTTGCAGCACCAAATACTCCGACCATAAACGACGAGCGTGGATTTTAAAGGGCAACCATGAGCAGCGTCGCGTAACGAGCGGTCCCACATTTGCTGTGGAGACATGCAACCTGTCGAAGGGGGTATTGTGTGCACCTGTTCGTGATCACCGTTGTATCCAGCTGTATGTAGCCCCCAAATCTTGCAATCTGTTCATGCTGTTGGACGGTAGCCCAAGACACATCTACCAATCGTCCCTGGGCATCCAGCGTGTGATCGCAGTACAGGTCAGGTTCGCTTTTCGACCTCCCTCCTTGGCAAAGAAGGCCGCCACCGAATTCAACAAGTAGTCGCCGTTGCCCTCGCGCTCGAACGGAGTGCCCACGCCCCCACCATCTTCGGGTTCAATCCCGTTAAGGAGAGCCGCGGTGAACTTGACCTTAAACAGGCCCTTCGCCAGAAGCTCCTTTGCGGTCTGGACGGCAATCGAGGAGGATACATTACGGCCATAAATTATCGAGTTTATCGTCAATGTTGAGAAGATTACGATAATGAAGCTGATCATGAATTAATTATGAAACGGAGAGCGTACATTTAAGTTCACCATGCTTACATTTACCCTGTCTACTCCCCGCATGAAACCAGCGACACACATATATGTATGGAGCACGAATGGCACAGCAGAGCAAAAAAATATCTACCTACCAGATGGAATTAACCATGCTGCTACGAGCAGATCAAAGTTCAATCTTTCCGATACGAGGCTGCTACCCCATCTCCATACAACAACGTCGTGCACATGTTTTGCAGTGCGGTTTTGCAGTCCGTTTGCGGTCCGTTTGCAGTCTGGTGAAAAAAACAAAAACCTTCGTCGATCATTGCGCGTGGAGCATCAATCATGGACCCGACCTTAAGCACACACCTGAGATGCATCTGGAAGCAGTTCGCCGTCAATGGGATCTTCCTGCTTGGACACCCACTCCGTCACCTTCTGCAACCTCTCATCTTCGACAGGTATGCCACTCGTGTCAGGAGAAGACGGGTGGAGGACAAAGTCTAGCATCCCACGGACCTTTGCCAGCGCCTAAAGCTGAGAGTTCGCCATGGATGTTGCCGGTGATATGCGCTAATAGATACGCTGGCGTATTGAATGGGCCCGGGTTCGGTGCTGATACGCTGGAGTGATCGCCCCACAGAAAACGATCCCAGCGACCGCAGGTTCGCAGGTTTTCACCCATGCGGCCAAGCGGCGGGATTTTTGTACAGTCCCCCCCCTCCCCCTTGTGACGTGTGTCTAGCCTGCTGTGCTGCAGTGGTGCAGTGGTGCAGAGCTGCTGTGTGCGGTGTGCGGTGTGCTGTGTACTGTGTGATTTACGCGGTGTGTGCATGAGCAGCGCCCTCTAACCATGGTGCTTGTGCTTCGATTAGAGTCTTCTACGGCGAGATACCGCTGGTGGGGTGTTTAGCCTTAGACTATCCACCCCACCCACCGGTGGAGCATACACTATGCATTGCGTTGTTTGCCCCACCGGCCGTGGCACCACCAAACCTTTAGCGTTCGACCTCACCATGGATCCCACGGTAGCCCTGCAAAGCAGCAACACATTCGTACATGTCTTGTGTTAATTGGAGCTACATACGGCAGTGGGGAAGTCTGCCTGCAAGAGAATAGAAGGCAGTGTTCGCTACCCACTTCGGGTGTTTGGCGTCATGCGGCGGGATTTCTTGACCTGTTCACCTGTTCGGCGCCCCAGGTGCTGCCCGCTGCTGTGCGCTGTGCGTGCATCGACCACACACTCCTACAGGTGGTTGTGTATCGATTGGAGCCTTGTAGAGGGAGATCCAGCTGGTGGGGTCAATAACGTTATCGACCCCACCAGTGGGGTAGCGGCGGTATATGCCCCACCAACCGTGGCACGACGAAAACTGTGCCGTTTCGGCCTCACGATGGGTCCAATGACAGCCCTGCAAGGCAGCAGCACACCCGTTGAAGTCCTGAGCTGATTGGAGTCTTGTAGAGCGAGATACAGCCGGTGGGGTGTTTAAGCCTTAACCACCCCACCGGTGGGGTGGTTAAGAAATTACCCCACCGGTGGGGTGTTTAGCCGTGCCGTTTTTTGTTAAACAACCTCACGGGGTACCACGAACGCCCATGAGTCTACCAAGCCTCCCATTGTGCACCCCCGTCATGTCATGCTGATTCTGCTCCTCTTTCCGCCACCGGCGGCTGAGTTTCATCCGCCTCCGATCCTCT
>FN648718.1:39983-64950 GCA_000310025.1 Ectocarpus siliculosus | reverse complement strand
GGGGGGGGGAGAGTTCCACCTCCAATACCCGGTCTTTGCGCGGGGACACAATAAGAATAATGGCATTTTTCGGGGAAGTGAGAGACAACAAAGTGGAAGGTTGTGTAGTACAACCTGGTGTTTTGTCAGAACGGCACCGTAGGTAGGAGAGCCTGGTATAGGCAGGTATAACGAAAAGGAACAGAAAAAGGAAAGAGAGGCACCTTACTCACAACAGAAGAAACATCTGAACGAAAGAGCAAGACAACAAGCAAACAAGAGGAGGAGTAGAAGAGAGACAGAGGAGGAAGAAGACGGAAGCGAGTGTACGGAGGGGAGGAGACAGACCGAGAACGAGAGCAAGAGCATCGTCGGTTCGTTTTTTTTTTCTTTTCAGCCGGGGTAAGCGTGTCTCGGGCGAAAGCTAGACATGGGAAGCGTGTTCTAGGCTGAAGCAGGGCATGGGAAGGCACATGATGGTATACAAGTGAGGACAAGGTAAGCGTGTCTCTGGCTTCAGAGCAGGGCAAGGGACAAAGCCGAGGTAAGCATGTTGTTGGCGAGAGCGAGACATGGAAAAACCAGAAAGTCGAGGGAGCATGTTCTGGCTTGAGCAGGGCATGGAAAGGCTACATAATGAGATAAGGGTGGTCAAGGTAAGCGTGTCTCTGGCTTAAGAGCGAGGGCAGGGTATGGAACGACCGGTTTAAGTCGAGGTATGCATGTTGCTGGCGAAAGCAAGACATGGAAAGACCAGAAGGTCGAGAAAGCATGTTACAGGCTTGAGCAGGGCATGAAAAGGCTACATAATGAGAGAAGCATGGTCAAGGTAAGCGTGTCTCTGGCCTAAGAGCAGGACATGGAACGACAGTTATAGGCCGAGGTAAGCGTGCTCGGGCAAAAGGGAATGCGTGATTGAGTAGAGCATGGAAATGCATAGAGGTTTGTGTCCAAGCTGGGCGACCAGCGGAATGTGGTCAGCCTGGTTCTTATTACTTAGGGAAGCGTTTGGATTCCTTAGGGCGGCCTTTGCGCGGCGATACAATAGTAAAAGGGCTATTGTTTTATCAGGCCGCAACAAATCGTTTTTTTCTTCACCGATTCGTAACTTTTATCGCGGAACCGGTTCTAGGATTTCCATTGGTTCTTAAAAATGGCATTTTTCGGGAAGCGAGAGACAACCCGCGGTGGTGGTGAGAGTCTTGCGCGGGTTGAAAAAAAAACGAGAAGAAAAAGAACTGTTACCCACGGGGGACTGCTTGCTGCTGCTGCTGTGTGCTGCTGCCCGGGAAATCGTGGAAAAACAGGCTTTCGCTGACTGGCGCTATGGATCCATTGCTGCTATGATCTATCTCAGACTCTTTTCTTAGATAGGGATGGATTCGTTCGGTCGTACTCAGAAAATATAAAAAAATAAATATATATATAGTAACAGAGTGAAAGCGGAGGAACACCGAAGATGAATATCGTCTTGGGCCGTCTGTTCGGTGCTGTTCTTGTTTATTTGCATCAGAAAAAAAAAAAAAACGAATGGGCCAACGGAACCGTTTCATTGAGTGAACGAGGAGAGCCGGCAGTCACGACCAGCGCGCATGACCTGATGATGGTGCTCTGTCTGCTCTGTGTGTGTGGACACGCTTTTTTTGGGACGGGTAACGCGCGAGACTCGCGGGGAAGATTTAATAATACCTGAGGAGGGCTCGATCTTCACATCAACGATTGCTTGTTCCAGGTGGTGTCAGTCTCTCTCCCACTCACTGCTGCGTACATTAATATGCATGTGGTATGCATGTTAATTTGTTAATTTCTTCAGGGTAACCTGACAACATACATACCTATCCGATCCCTCCCTGTGGATTCGAATAATATGAAGAATGCGTCACAATCAAAGAGCAGGAGAGGTAGGAGGTATGGAAACACCAACGTAATAAAAAACAAAACGATATGCTACAACTACGCAACCACACTAACTCAACACTTTGCAGCGATGTTGCAGCCAGACGATACAAAGACCACCTGCCTGCACCGAACGGCGGTACATACATATGTATGCATATCGTTTACAAGTAGGACGGCGGCTAAACTTCTCGATTGATCGGCATTCATCAGAAAAAATACAAACAGGATTCGTTGGGTCAATGATTTTTATACCGTGGCAAAAAAAAAATAAGAATTACTCCGTACAAAGAGTGCTTACCGCGGGTGTACTTTTTTTCGTGGTCTCCAACATGGTCTCCATCCATAACATAATAATAATGGTTGATCTGTCTCTCCGTCCGGGGTTGGTCTCTCCACGGCCGAAACATAACACACAGACCTTCGCTTCTCCTTGTTTGTGCATGCTGTGCTGTAGGCGACATACGATGTACATCAACAACCCAACCTAAACCTATTGCAGAGCATCTCTCCGTCATGGATCCACTCATCATCCCATTATCAACGGTTCCACCGGTCGGTGGCAGTAGTATTTGGGGGAGAGGGTATGTCAAAACGATTGAAAACGGGGATGAATCCAATGGACCTGCGTGCGTGTGTCTTGCTGCATCATCAGCCCTCTCCCTACATTAAATTCCAATCGGGGTGTCGACCATCCTCTGTTTTCATCTACAATATCTGTCGACCACCCTCGAATAAGATCAAGTAGGTCGCGCTCTTCGGACCATGGCGTGCCCTGCTTACTGATGATATGAATTTTTTTGTTGTGTCGTCCGCCTCGTCACACCCATCCCCGCCGTCCACGCCCGGTCCATCCGCACACACGCCCCTCACAACCACTCTCCTCCCGCCTCTTCTTCAGAATCCAACACTAACAAGCTTGCTTGTAATCTACGGCCAGCAACCGCAGAGCAGCAGCCCGCGCGCAGCCTCTCTCTTCTTTTCCCCGTATCTCTGAAACCCCGCGTGAAAAGCAAGATGGCTCGCACTGCTTTCGCTGCTCTGGCCTTCGGCATGCTCGGTGCCGCCAACGCCCTGGAGGTCGTCTCGCCCGCCGCCGGGATCTCGGTGATCGCTGACAGGTGAGGGAGGAAAGCACAAACGAAGAGCAGTAAGAGTGAGGGAACACGAGAGAGACGCACACCATACAGCAGTAGCGAGAGCAAGGCGTCGCCGTAGTCGTCCATGCAGTTGCGGTGGTGAGAGGAGGAGATCCGAAGAAGAAGCGAGTCTAGGTATCTCTCCGGCGGATTATTTATCTGTAGAACAGCAGTAAGGACGCGATACCCAACACAGAAGAACCCATTCAGCAGCAGCAGCGGCAGAAGTTATCGCGTTGCGGGGCTCATGCCAGCGCAGACGGGTGTGCAGAGCGAAGGTTCCATGGCACATGGCGCACCCGCGTGGTTTCGGCGTTCCGTTGCATGTGGTAGATCTTCTGACACACGCACTGCCAACTCCATATATTGTGGCGTTCTTGCGCCCTGCGGATCTTAATTTTCCTATCTGCATAGACTTAGTATCATCGCTTGAGGCGGGATGGGCAACAGCGGAACGTTATCCCTGCGGGCTCACCGACCGTGTGGCCAGGAATATTGGACCTATATGACCTAATGCCTTGTTCTTCTCCACTCCAATCGAGTACAAATATATCATCAGCGCTTGTCAGCGTTGGAACGTTTCAAAACATACATGTGCAAGGATTGGATTAATTATTTTGAAGTAGAAATAGACTAGCAGTATTTTGGTACCTCGAAATAGTTTTTAGAAAGCGCTCCTGATTTGGCGGTCGTGTGAAGGAGCTATGTACTACTGTACATGGCTGTGTAATGCAGAGGCAAAGGCCTGCACACCGGCGCCAGAATAGATGGGACAAACTCACACACAACGATGACCCATGGCGCTCCCACCCTTGTTGACACCTGAGACTAACGCATAGACAACTCTATATTTCTCCTGCATGCTGAACGCGCGACAACTCCTCCTACTAAGTAATCGTCCCGGCCATCTTATGAAAAATAAACACACACACAGAAAGACTACCCGTTCGAGATACATTCTGACCACTTTCGAACGGGATTGTTTCGTCTTGTTGTGGGGCAATAGCGGCCTCATCATCAACTGCTGTTGTTTGTAGGTTTAAGAAAGATGCGCGCCTGTATCACAAAGTCTATTCTACATGCAAGTAGTATTTTTTTTAAGTTTCTTAAATCCCTCTACTTGCTGGAGCTTGAAGTCCCAAAGTCTACTTCAATAAATATATATATAAATAGATGTCGACAACACGGTCGACGAGAGAAAAAAGGGATGAATCCTTCTCCACAAAAAACAACCAAGGGAAGCGCTCCGGAAGGTAGTCTGAGAATATATCTCCTGTGCGCCGGCCCTCTGTGTGTGACCCCGGCTGGTGCGTCAAGGGTTACAACGAACCGCCTCCGGAACGGAATACCAATAAATATACTTTCGCAAATAAACAAGAGCGAGCCCAGTGCTAATCTACCCACGGACTGTCTGTGAAAGAGATGGAGTTGTATTCTTCGCAAGAACAAGACAAAAAGGGCACTTCATATTTCTTACCCCTTTTTGGCCGGGGTCGATCGCATCCCGGTTGCTTTTCTTTTTCGTTTGGGTAAAAGATCGTGTCTTGGAGGGCGTTTCTGAGGCTCATCCTACCCAATTCCTGTTTTTCCTTCCGTACTTGCGTTATTTTCCTCCTGTTCATAGATATTTAAGGAAAAAAGGACTTCGGCTGGTTCTCCGACCCCAAAATAGGGAACTGAGCCTCGACCCGAAATGGCCTTTCCTAACTGCCGGCCCGTTCTTCACTCTTTGGATAACCGCGATAAACCTCTTGGCTCCGCGTTGCGAGCTTTCACCAGGAACCGCCGTGCTTGTTTTTCTTTTCGGAGCGGTTTGTGGCACTCCTCAGTTGGGAAAGATTTGTTGTGTAGACTGCTGTGCTCCGTTCGTGTGGGAGAGTAAGGGGCCGACTCGGTCATACGGTCTCGGGATAGGACGAAGGGCACCCCCGCATCACAGAACATCTGCCAACCTCCATCACGAGCGGCACGGATGAACGCATGTATACCGAGCATAGTCCGTGATGCGTGTTTAACATCGACCGCCCGGTTTGTTTTTTCCCGTTCGCTCTCGGCGGGCGTGTCTGTTGCCAGGACGTACACCGTTGAGTGGACCGGAACCAGCGACAGTCGCTTCGAAATCGACCTCTACTACTGCGGCTCCTTCTGCATGGAGGTACGATTACGGTTTTTTCCCGTGTACTGTTTGCCGCAGGGTTCCGCTTTTTAATGTGTGCGTGTACCTGATACTTGGGGCGTATTCCGGGGATGGGTACAAATAACCCACACAGGAAACTAGAAATCGGGCTTCCTCAACGATGTGCTCTTTCTTGCATGGGCACGGGTGGTTGCGGTGTTTATTTCATCGGCAATGGTGTGGACGGCTCGGCATATTTTGCCTTCCAACACTGTTTTCTTGAGGGGCGTAGTCTGCATATAGATCAGGTGCCGTACAGTGTTGGTTTTGTCGTTTGTTGTATATAAAACGCGAGAGATTCAACAAGACATTTTTCCAAATAGAGACGGGCGAGAAAACTAAGCAGATCTCAACACTTGAGCGTCTGGATTATATGCGCAAGATTTTATACCGTGGTGGGTATGTTCACATTACAAATCGTTTGAACGTGCAAAGAGTACAGTAGTATGACGTGCCTCATCATCCCGCCAGGATGTCGGATAAAACGTACCCTTCCTTCCCCCTCATGAGTACTTCGCAACGTGTTTGTTTCTATGCCAAGTCAGGGTGTCAAGCCCCCTCAGTTTCGCGTGTTCTACATCTGAAGCCCTATTGAGCACACCGCCTCCGCTCCACCAACTGCCGCAATGCGTCTGTTTATCTTCCCGTGACTGCAGGACGAGTGCGGTGACTGGGTGACGGCCCTTTGCCCGTACGGTGCGGATGGCTGCCCCGACACTCAGGGTGACTACGACATCGTTATGCCCGAGCCCATGGCCGGTACCTCCAGCGGTTACAAGGTATGCGTCCGCACGGCTTGCCAGCGACATTTTTCAGCGATCGATGCGGTTAACAACCATCGGCTTGAAGCCGGGCAGCGACCCCATGCTGGGCGCGAAAGAAGGAAACTTCGGTAACAGAACTTCCTAGCCACATGTCCCAACTGTGGTTGCTGACAGCGTGCTGGTTGTCCTCGCCCTTACCTCTAGGTCGTTGTAACTGACTCCAATGACGAGTCCAGCATGGGCTGCTCCGGCGACTTCACCCTGGTCGCGTCCACGGATGCACCCGCGGCTGGCGAAGTGGGGTACAGTCTCACCGTCACTTCTCCCTCGGACGGCGACACCGCGATGGCGGGCGGAGTGTACACCGTTGAGGTGAGGAAGTTGTGCATCTTTTCAGTCAACATTCATGACGTCCGGAAAAGACCACCCGCTTCTAACAGTTCTGAGGAGGGGGTCCACTACGTTGGAAAGGTCATGCTATACATACAGTAGTAAGATGAGAATATGAGCTTTACTGCGTTTATTGTTGCTGTTCTTGTTGTCGGCCGTTGTCCCCTTACCGGGGTGATGAAAAACTGGAACACATTTTCGCGTGCTCGCATGGTAATGTTGTGGATTAATTGCCAATTTTTCGCTAGAGATAGCAACACCACAGCGCCGCTCGCCCTCTCTCCCCGCTTTCGCTTTCCCTAATGCACTACGCTTCACTCTGCCCTTCCGGCGTGTCTTGTCGCCACAATCGCAACAGTGGGACTACGAGAACGGCTTGGGCTCCTCCACGGACCGTTTCGCGATCGACCTTTACTCCTATGGCACCGGCACCGGCGACTGCGGAACCTACGTGGCTACCCTCTGCGACAAGCCCAGCATCGGCTGCCCCGACTCGCGTACGTACTTTCTGCGTTGTTGGTAGTAAATAGTGTGTTTTGGATAATTATTGTTCTTACAATGTGTTGTTGGTGTCCCAAGCCCGTGTCTTCGCATGTCCATAAGTTGTTGAATCGCTCGCGGGTTGGCGTGATTGACGTGGGTCCTTTGTCGTATTCCACAGGGCGAATGATTTGGTAAGCAGATGCTGTGGAACCGTCGCAACTAACTGCTCTTGTCTGTATGTGTCTCTGCCTCTGCCTCTGTGGCACTTCCATGACAATGCACCCACCTCGTGTTCTGTGCTTGCGCCAAAGTTACGGACTCTCAACCTCCCGACGCCATATTTGTTTTCACGACTTATTTTCGCTGGGCCCTCAGAGGGTGACTACGACGTGGAGATCCCGTCGGACACCCCTGCCGGTATGTACTCGGTCCGTGTTGGCGTCTTCTCGGACGACATGATGTTCGACTGCTCGGAAGGTTTCGAGATCGTCAACGACAGGACGGACATGTCGATGCGCCTTTAAGGGAATGCCCCGTTTCTCTGCTAGGTCCCCATTGAAAGTAGCTGGAACGAGTGAATTCTGTTTTTGCGTCATTGATAGAAAGAAAGAGACTTGAGATTGTTGGTGGTGGAAGAGGAATTCTTACATAAGGCGGAGACAGGACAAAGTCGAGAAAAAAAGGCATGTGTTGTTTAATAGATTTTCGTCATTGTTATTCGTTGTTTTGCCGACCTTTTTCTTCTCCATTTCGTTCGTGTAGTTGCTTCTGGTGCTATTTACCCGATCAATACAGCCTTGCCGGTCTTCTTGGTGTTGTGTTGGTAATGTCGCTGCTGCGGTATCGTTCCTCCTCGACTAGGAGAACTAGCGAGTGGCGACGATATGGACCGGGGGGGGGTGTCCATGTGCGCCGTGGTGTAATGGAATCGTTGTCTTGTTTGGAGCCGCCTTCATTCGATAGGCGAGAATATTCAATGTTTGGGTTCGCTCTGTTTGGGTTCGCTCTGTCCCTCTACATTTGCTGTTGAATCATCTGTAGCATTACTGTGAGACGACCTCCAAGAGATTGGGGGCGGGGTCATTTCCTACAACGGGTGTGTTTAGCAGCGTCGGGCGGACAGCCAAGCTAGTAGTTTTGTATCGGGGACGATGGAGGTATTTCGACGACCACCACAAGCTTTTACAACTGCAGTGCCAAGGCGCTCAAAGTCAGCAGGCAGCCAACGGTATCACGACAAGTTCTTAGAGCGTTCGTCACTTCCGTGATATCTTGGTCCAAGCGGTGGTCGTTACGGCGATCGCACAGGGTCCGTGCCTGCACGGCATCGACAAAACCGGAGAAAACCTCAGCTATGGTTGGTGATACCGTCGGGTTACGCAGGGGCGAGGTACAGAAAAGAGGCCAGCCTGCGCTTCCGGCATCATCACCGGCCCATCCATGGTGCGCACTGAGAGCCGTGCTTTCTAAATATTTTCGTCGACCGGGAATGAACGTGGACGAGGTGCAGTCGGATGACTCCCGCTGGCGGATATGGCTTTCTTGCTGAACGACGACTGGCAAATGAAAAGGATGGTCAAGAGCTTGGAGCCCGCGGAACGGATGAGAGTGGCCTTACCGGGAGAGTACAACCGGCGTATGAAAAGATAGTTACAGACCGAAAGCAACCGTGCTGGAGGGAAGGGAAGTGGCGGGGATGCGAAAAAAACGACGTTGCAACGTCCGATACGAAGAACCAACGTAAGAAACGACTTTGTAGTGCGCTGCACGCGTCATCGATGTGGAATGACAGGCCCGAGAGGCACCGGGGTGCGAGACTACGCCATGCCTTTTTTGGGTTTCTTCGCCTACTTGCTGCGCGAAAACCATTCTTTCGGGAAGAAAGCTGTCGGTGGATGGAGTATGTTCATATCGCGGGTGGGTTTTGTTCCGTCACAGACGGATATGGGGCTCATCGGATACCTGGTATAATGTAAAACGGGGGATGGCTTTCCCTCATCTCGATTTTGTAGTCCGTTCACGTCGCGGGAAAGTGGTACGGAATGAATCATTCCTCATATTATCCTGCCCCCCACGCCACGCACGGCCGTGGGAAAAACCAAGAAATGCCCCCGAAAACAAATTGTCAGCGAAACTCTTCTTGCGTCTAGTTGTACCTGGGCATGACACATGTCCACAATTCTCGCTTGAGACGGTCCTTCCTTTAGTCAACCCCTTGGCAAAGAGGAAAAGGGCTTCAGTCGAGGCCAGGGCTACCCCCGGGTTGTGTTAAAGACCAAGAAATGGACTCCATATAGAATAGAAGCAGTATTGGCGATATACCTTTCCATCCCCCCTAGTGTTGGATATTGATCCAATAGTAGATTCGACACGATATCGCCCGTGAAGTGTTCGCTATCGATATCGATATTAGCTGGTAGCGGCGAAGCGAGCCGTTAGTGGCGAGCACAGCAGTGAGCCGACGCGTGAAGGCGCGGAAGCTCGCTGTGCGAGCCCAAGCGGCCCCCCCCGGCTGGTAAGGGAGCCCCGCTGGAGGCGCCGCCGGAGGCCCAAAAATTGGAGCAATTTCGCTTCATTTCCCATCAAAATTACCCGCAAATAGGCCTCCGAAACCTGCCGTCAATGTACAGCCAGCTGCTTGAAAAAACATTACCAGTATGTAGACTATGTGGGTAATAGTCTATCTACATCTACACCGAGAAATGAACATCATATTTATCAGTTGATTATTCTACACTACTACACTACTAAAGAAACCTCAGCGGTATCGCACGCCGCAACACAGAAAGCAAGCTTGCTTGTCGCAGAAAAGCAAAGCTCTCACAACAATGAGAGATAAATGGCACAATAATGAGAGATAAATGGATAGTAGCTGCAGCTACTTCGTTGAATGCGCGCATTTCACTGCGCGCGCACACAGTGCGGCTGCTGTGTGCTGTGTGCTGTGTGCTGTGCAGCTGTGGGGGTTCCGTGTGGAACATCAGGGGTTCCGTGGAGTATTTATCGATTTATCGTATCGATATCGAAATATCGAAATATCGAAAAGTTCAAATGTTTTCGATATCCGATATCGATACGATAAATCGATACGATAAATCGATACGATATATCGAAAAATTCGATACGATATCCAACACTAATCCCCCCCCTTCTCAAGTCAATCCCAACAGAAATCAGACCGACCGACAAACGTGCGAGCTGTCTTGTGTTCACTTATCACACCATCCGTTGACATCGGAACGAAGCGATATGGCAAAGCAAGCTGTTCCTCCTCCCCCGTGCCGGTACCGGTGTTCCGCCACGCACCGAGGCTGCGGCGTAGCTTACTACTAAATCTTCTAAAACCTTGCCTCCCGTTGCAACAGGAACCCGGGTGCCGCATTGACTGTGCATTCGGGCATCATGCGCGGGCTGATATGTGTCCATGCGGGACACCCTTCCAACCGTCCTTTTTCGCCGCAGAAAGGAGAGCCAAAAAAAGGTCCCATACATGTCTCCGTCATGATGCGGGTTTGGGCTTGACCGGCAGAGCGTCCTCTATTGCCTCCGTCATGTCCGGCTCAAGCGGGCTGAGGTTCGACCCAAACACCTGTGTTGGACAAAAACAGCAGTGCACACACCTGCATGAGTGAATGCACACGATCCCAATACAAGGGCTCGAACAACACGACGACACATTTTCACTCAAAACCCACCGGAGAAGGTGGGCCTATGTGCACAACATCTGACCTCTCTCGAGGATGAACATCACGGGCGCGGAACGAAGAGCCCGAGCGCTAAAGCGCTACTGTACTTTCCGCATACTACGTGTAGGTTTGCATCCTCTGTGCCCTCTGCTGACGTATTATTGCTGGCAGCAAGACACAACCCCGAGCGTGAGCGTGAATGAAAATGTCAGGTACGTACTACTTGTAGGTTCCCGGGTGTACTCATGTAAACGCATGCCGTACTCCTTAGACTACCATCACCTTGTGATCCCTACAATATCGGGACGGAGCGACATGCCGGGTTTCGCCGGCTACGTTTCGTTTCACAAGGATGAACCACAAGCTGGCCATCATCCTTGCACTTGCTGTGCCAAACCAGAAACAAACGCCGTGGGTTTATTGGGCATCCCGGCCACCCAAACGTTTCACATCCGCCAGGCACGACTTTTTAGTCTATACTTCAAGGCCGGCTGTACACAACAGGCGCCCCACACCCAGCACGCGTCGCTTCGTATGTGATACACTCAAGAGTATAGGCTGCAATATTGCTTCAGGTGGAAAGGTTCCACAGATAGATGGGGTACTACTTGAAGAGAAAAATTTGCTCTCAGGGGGGGCGTGTACTCATGTTTTGCATGCCTTAGAAGATAGACCATTGACCACGCGTCTTCATCATGACGGAGCGGGGAACCAAAGGGGGGGTGGAGGGGCGGAGGATTTCGAAAAATATCCATGAGTCAACTGAAAAAATATGAGCCATTCGGTGAGCGTTTGTGACCTTTGGACGTTCGTTATTTGCTGCTTAACGCGACAAAAAATCGCACTAAATATTGGACGTCACCCGCGACGACGAGATTTTCATTTAGGCACGAAGAAGAGTGTGTCCAAGCGTGCAACCACAGGTACTGTGTCCGACGGAGTATCTTCGTCAATGTTATGTTATGATTTCCCCACCACTCTATACGCGAACAAAACATCGCGACAACTACCGTAACAAAGTGTTTTTAGGTCCTTCATTATCTAGAGCTATGGTTTGTGTGATCGACGAATGCACAACAGACTTACGTCCCGAAATGGTAAGCACACAGGTTACGGTAGTGCTTCTCTGAACACTCGGGTACACAGGCGACGTGCTGAGCACTGCTGCAATGAGTTCATCGGGGCATGCATGAGACGCCTCCATAGACGAGCCTGGCCATCGCTGAGGGATGTCCGCCACCTCTCGGCGGTTTCCAGCCCAGGTAACATACATACGCAGAGGGATGTAGCAGTATCAGCAAAAACGCCCCAGCATCTAACCCGGGTCTCCGGTACATAAGCCCGCCTCAGCATAAATGCGGGGCATATCTGAATAAATGCCCCCCCACCCCTCACGACATGTTGAAAGCCGTAGAGGCAGTTGGGAAGGCAGTGAACGCAGGGAACACTTCGGTGTCGGGAATGCTGTTTGCGGAAAAAATGTTAGCATGTCTGATACTCCTGAGGGACTTCAAGTGCAGATAAACGAAGCGAAGTATTCTGCCAACGTCGAGAAGTGTGCCGTAAAAGGTTTTGCAACGAGGACAGGGAGAGACCAGTAGAGTATAGTATCATAGGTGGAAGGTGGGGGATCGACGAGCTTCCAGCAGTGGATCAGTACACGATCTCGGAGTGGAGTATAGATCGCAAAATACTGTACATGGAGAGCACACATGCCCAAAGTAGAGGTAAAAGGAGAAAGCGCGAGCCGGGAAGGTACACCCGATACTCGCAAACCGGCACCTCGATGCACGCATCAAATTGGCAGTTTTGAAGAGTGAGTAGTCGTCCCACCACCCAAGTACGCCGGAGAAGCATGGAAAGGACTGGAGGCAGCGCACAATTAAAGCAGTGGGATCCTAGGATGCTCCAAGCGCACAAGGAATGCAGCAGTAACTGCAGAACTGGGCATACAATCGCTACCATCGGGAAGAGACGCAGTGAAGCTAAAATGGTGGTACCGGTTGCACGATACGGGAGAGGAGAAGTTGCCGAAAATAGCTTGGGAGGCAAAGTGGGCAAACAAGACCAAGGGGAGACAACCCACAGAGTGGGCTAAGTTTGTAATGGGTGTATGGAAGGCGTTCGAATTGACGAAGTTGATACACTGGAAACGGAGGGTCTACAGGGGTTCAAGGAGAATATATCTGTTGCTGTTGCCGAGAGAGAAAAACAGAATCTAAGGAAAGAAGTGTACGGAATGTTGAAAGAGGGGATAGGGTTCAAGGAGTACCTACACAGACCAATGGATGGAGGCACAAAGGAAAAAGGTCAAATAGGGCTGGGGACAATCGGCCTTCGAGAACGTAGACGAAGATATAGGAGGGTAGACGATGAAGTCGACAAGTTCAAGTGTGAATTTGGCTCCGAGTGCGAAGACCGGGTTCATGTAGTTGCGGAGTGTCCGTTTTACCAAAAGGAGAGAAGAATGTACATGACTTGGGTGGAGGAAGGCACAGAAGATGCGTGAGGCATGGTTTATAGCCAGGAGAAGACGGTAGCTGTACTGGGGCATAGGAAGTGGGTTGAAAAGGCGGGAAGTGATATCTATAGGAAAACATGTTTGACCGAACTGACAGGCCAGGGAACCATTGTTGAGTCACCTTCGGCAAAGTTAGGACGAATGATTCGCCATCGGTGATCGGTCCTGCGGGAACAATACTCGGTCCTCACGCTTGACTCACCCGCACAATGCGTAGCCTACGCGCACCCATTCCCATGTCAACCCGCGTGCATAAACAACCACGTCAGTGGGCAATCAATCTAGTGAAGTACGTCCCGTGAGTGGACAAGCAGCACTTGCCCCACAATCGTTGTGTTTACTTGCTTGGGATCTAGAAAGGGCCCGGCGAGTCTCGGAATCGGTTCAAACACAAGCATTATGGACCCGGTTCCACTCACCCCTGCAAGAGCTCCGTCGGCACCCACCAGCAGTTTATGAAAGTTCCATCTGCGGAGAAAAAACACGGTCCACGAGCCAAACGGAAACGTCGAACGAGAAGAAAAGGAAAACGACCTTGGCGAACAGCAGAGCACAGCTACGTATCTCTGGTCTATTTTTGGAGGATTGTCCATTTCTCGGAAGGAGCTGCTGCTTGATATCGCAGACGAAACAGCGACCCTGCGCGTATACGCGATGATGAACCATGAGAAGGGTTCGATTTCACTCCGGTCCACACCACTTTTCAACCTTCAGACACGACCGCTTGTCCCAGGGTGGTGGTGTCCGTCTAGCAGTGTTGCCAGCCCTATTGTAAAGGACACAAGCATCCCCATCCCGGCGCTTCTTTACCCTGACTTCTACGAGACACCAGACCCGGGCAAAATGAAGCACCCTGAGCAGCATGGATAGCCCGGGCGCTAGGCTAACAAAGGGGAGGACCAACCTCCGACCAAAAGAAGCGTGGCCTTCTGACAAGCGGTGCGCGGCAAAAAATAGCACGCACCCACCCGCTCCGCGACAAAAGAGAATGATAACGCGTTGATCAGGCAACCAGACGGCGGGCAGCGACGTCACGACCAAACACTCACTGCGGTCCAACATCTTGGCCAAACTCAGCGATGACCGCCGAGTAGAGCGGGTGAGCCTCTGGTCCTACCACTACAGTCTGGGCGAAATGGCAGCGGCGGGGGACACGCGGCAGCGGCAGGGGTGGTCGGAGGAGGGGGGGTGCAGGGGTGGGGAAAAGGGGTGGTAGGACGACGCTTGAATCCAAAAGACGCTTGAATCCAAAAGACCTGCACAATGTTAGAGCTCGGGGTTTGACGGAAGGATGGAACTTGAAATTCGGGTACCCACTGCCCCTAACGAAGAACGCAACATACGAACTACCAAGGTACCTCTCATCGTTCATGCTTATCCGCGCACGCATGAAACTGTAAGGCATGTCGTCCCGAAACCACTCTACACATGTCCGTCAATCGCTAACGCTGTGTTGATCCACAACAAAGAGGTAGCCAACACAGGAACAGGGTCGCCGAGGACACGAGTCGCAGGCGCCAGTTCTCAAACTATCTTTCTCGACGTTTAAATGAAATCGAGCGGGGTATCTATCGAGCGCGGGGGGGGAGCATTGCCGCATGCGGTGCATGTAGTAAATGGTACGGGACAGGAACGACAAGCACGGTCGTTTCAGAATTCATCCGCTCACGGCGTTTGCTGTATATAAAACCGTCGGTCCGTCCTCCATGACGGCAGTTAATCCAGCGGGTCTGCGACTTGTACCCCAGGCCGTTCAGGGGGCACCCTCGCAACTTGCCGACGTTTGGGACGTGGGCCCGAATCGGCGTCACGCGATTAATTCGTGTGTACACCAAAATTCTACTTAGCGGTCGATGAGGCAGCAGGAACAGATCAACCCTCCTCGAGATGAAAACACAGATACAGCCGATGCACCATCCACCAGGACGCCGGTTGCAGCTCGTTCGGGGTGGAGAACAGGGAGTCTTGCGTGACCTTCCTCCCTTCCTTTGTGACCACGATTTGTGCGGCAGAACAACATACCAAAAGGTGTGCCACACACATAACATACACACACCTTCGACGTGAGTGGGAAAGTGACCCCAAAGTCTTTCGCGTAGAAGTCCTTGATCTTCTCCTCGTCCCACGGCTGTGCGCCCAGGACCCCCAAAAACGAGCGCGCGATAGCAAAACAGTGCGTTTCGAAAACAGCGGAACCGAACGCCGCAGCCGGTGGACACGGCGGGAAAGTGATCAACTTCACCCCGTTCGAAGGACGGTGGCCCGCCTGCACCACACCCTAGAGACAAACGACACGATCCAGGACGTTGGCTGCCGCTAGCTCGAGGAAAGGCCTTCTGATCAATATTCAATATGCATCCACGGAGAGTCAAGCGGTTAACCTAAAAGGCTCCCCTTCGCGTGTTTATCGCACGCCACGGTGTACTAGCAGATGTGTCACAAGCTCAGGTGCTAGACAGCATTTGGGGCTCTCAAGAGAACTAAGTAAAGCCTTGCGCTATCGGTGGGGGGGTGTTCATCAAAGGGTGCGCCGTGTGGTACCCCCCTGCCTCCTCACCTCTTGAGCACCGAAGTCGTTGGATGGTACCCCCAGCACGACGAGCCCCTCCCCGCGGAAACGCTTGTGCACAAGCTCCAGCTCTTTCAACTGCGGCGTTAGCCTGCACAGGTGGCGGGACACGAACGTCTGTTTACCGCACCGTAGTCGTCCCTAGGCTGCGCCGTGAAGCGCGCGTGGGAAACCTTGGTCTACCATGCTTGTGTGAGGTGGTACTTTGTGTGATACGCTGTGCGATGACTATCCTCGGCCTCTGACTTGCTGTACACATGTCTCTCCCAAGCCGCGTGTCCCCTTGATGGTAAGAGTCTGCATAGCATAAGACTGAATTAATTTGCTGACTTGGCTTCAGTATAGAAAGTGTCCATGCATTTGGGGGGGCGCTTTTCTGTCTATAATCAAGTCAGCCTTCGTCCCTCGGGACTGTACAGCCTCTCCCAATGAGCGGATGCGATTTTTCGAGCGGATGCGGTTTTTTTCTGGACATATAACCTGTAACTAAATACCTGGGTGCTTGACAAACATATCCCAAAAGCGGCGGTGGCCTGGGATATTTGCACCTGGTACTACTACTATGGTGGCAGCAACAAGGAGGTGGTCTGCGAGTTGATTGGGACTGTTGTCTGTATCGAACAGGCTAAAGTCAATCTGTCGACGACAGATGAAGTACCTTGTTTTCACACAATAAAGTACACACAAAAACAATGTGCCACGTTCAACCTTGTCTCTCCCAGAGATAACTTGGGCGAGGGAAAAAATATTCTCACCCACAGAGAGAGGCCGTATTGACGACGAGAACCGCCTTGCCTTCGAAATCGTCGGGGGGCATCGGCTTGCCGTCTACAATTGCTTTGAACGCCAGCTTCGATCCTAACGGTATCGCTGTCCCCGTCTCCGCGGCCGCTCCTCTCCCCGCCTGCTCTCCCCCGTCCCCCCCCTCCGACGATCCTCCCGAGCTGAGGCGTCGCCGTGTCGTCGAGCACCTACTGAGGGTCACAGACGCAACAACCTTGGTCACCCCACCGCGCGCCACGGCTGAGGGGTTGAAGCGGCCCCGTGCCGATGCCGTTTCCGTCCCCTGCAGCGGCGGCCGAGGCGGCGGCGGCGGTAGCAGCCGGGATGATGTGAACACCGCCGCCGTCGAGACGATGCGAAGGAGTGGTCGCCTCCCTGCACCCCTGAGGAGCACTGCTGCAGTAGTGCCTGCTGCGGTTTTCATGGCTGTCGCCATCTTTTTGCTTTCTTCGGTGGATGGGTGGCGTGTCTTGGTTGCGACTTACATGCAACCGCGTGCGTGGGTCGTGAGGCGTCGGGTTGGCGTACAAGTCACCCTAGTTGCCTCCCTGGCGAATTGTTGGGACGTAACACAACAAAACAAAGGACGATGCGAAGGGGGGCAGGGGAAGGGGGGGTGACGGCCGGAGCGGCCGGCGGGTGAGAGTCACGTGGCTTCCGGGAACCACGGCAGCTGTCGCTTGACCGGATAGAAGATCCCCTTTGTTGGTGGTCGACCCACGATGTCTCCGCCAGCAGCTAACGGTTAACAGTTTCGGGGAAACTCTTGACAAGCTACTATTGTATTAATTACGCGTTCAGCTTAGCAACGTGTCTCGACGTGGAGGTATCGAGCTTGGGCGATTGGTTCAGGGCATCGTAATAAGTAACACGGACAGGCATGTTCACAGTTTACAGTAACCCTGTTCTTCGTGATGCAAAAAATATTTCGTGCATGTTACGCGCCCCTCGAACCTCTTGAGCAATGTGCGTACATTGTACATTGTAGGCTACATACAAGGGAACGTGAACACAGACCACACAGACTGATGTCACCTTTCACCCGCAAGACATATGTTCTACACTGATATAAATCATCAGTGTATGGGCTTAAATAGACTCGAAATAAGTCCAGTACCCAGCCGGTTTAAAGGAAACATACATGCACAGAAAGACTACCCATCTTTTCCTCCACTCCCTGTAAAGACTCCACGATGATGTCAGTGGTATTGCCCTCTTTCAACGAAGAGGCACCCTACACGTCAGTTATGTGGCGACGTGCGACCGTGCGGAAGCGGAGTTCGTGCGAGTTTGCCGCACGCGATTCTACAACGTAATGTTTCGAGTGTTTTCATGAGCGACGGCCAGTGCCCAGTCTGGCATGTAGTCCCATCTCACGTGCACGGCAGTCCGACGTGCACACAACTGATTCGATACAACAGATAGGAGAGAAGGCAGCAGCTGGAATGCAGAAGTATGCAGCACCGCCGTACTTGCTTGTGTGTTGTACGCAGCAGCACCTCAGACAGAAGCAGGTGGTATCACTCCGGTGGCCGACGGATGGACAGCACGTGTGTGCGTACACGTACATACCCCCAAAGGGGAAAGGGCTTGCCACACTGCAGCAGCAACACAGCAATAGCAGGATGACGCAAATAGCACCGCCCACCTCGCGGACATCAGCAACGGCAGCAGGCTGACTCTCTTCTACAGCCCAGGAGAGCCGTATGCACACCTGCTTCTTCTTGGTACGTGGGTACAGCAGCAGACTACAAGCCATACTATTGCTGTGCAGCCATGGGTTACCTCCCTACAAATACTGTTGTAGGACCAATCTCATCTATAGACCACAGAGTATCGGCACCTACCTGCACAAGCTTCTGAATGTAAGCATACCTTTCGACATGCGGTACTCCTAAGTGGGCAAAAGCGATGCGGCGAGCTGGAGTGTTCGTGCGGCCGAGAGTCCGCACACAAACGAATGGCGGTTGGTTGTGGTCGTTGCGTTACGGACGGCGAAACACAGCAGCAGGCAGGATAAAACGATAAAACCGGCTGGCGCACACCGCACACGAACGGGGGTTTCTCTCTAAACGTCCATTTTCTGGAACAGGGAACAGGGAACTCGGAATTATTGCCTGATTGGTCAGCCACACAAAATAACTTTCCTGGAAACAAGAAATGCCACACACACACACACACACACGTTCCCTGTTTGAGGTAGTTCCGCCGCACCATAATTTTAACTAAAATTAGCCAACAGACCGTAGGGAACGTGGAACACGGGCGCTTCGGTGGCAATTCAGGAAGTGGTGGGATGTGTGTGATCACTCTCGGGCATGCGGCTGCCACAGGTGCTGCATGCTACCGGTTCAAGCCGTATAGGCTTTGCCACCATTGTCAGGTGTCTAGCATGCGAAAAAACGGCGGCGGAGGCGCGTGTAGCCGTTGTATGGGGGAACATAAAGTGTCAAAGAGACGGCAAGCTGCCATGGACCACAACTCAACAAAGCATGCCTTCCAGAGCACTGTCGAGGGTGCGGATTGCATGGCGAGCACCGCCTGTTCTAGCCGATACGTAGTACATGTGTTTGATGTGCGATCGTCAACAGCTTCCTTCAAAACCTACACCACCTCCTCCCTCCTCTACCCCCCACTCGTCTTTGTGCGTCCAATGGTTGTATTTGTTGCCTTCGAGTGCCTAAGCGCGCGCTGAAACGTTTCGTGTTCCTGGAAATGTGTTGTATTATTAAGGAATAATAAAAACACACACAGAAAGACTACCCATTCGAGATATACCCACAGTCGAACGGGATGTGGTGGAGTCTTTTCAGTGAGTGGAGGGAAACCGGCTGGGTACTGGACTTATTTCGAGTCTTTTAAAGTCTATACACTGATGATTTATACCAGTGATGCCAGCTGGTGCTAAGTACTATGTTAGGACACAAAACCACACGGAACAGGGAACAGGGAATCCCGAGTTCTCTGTTCCCTGTTCCCTGTCCAGCAACGGGATTGCCCACCAGGCCAGCCTACTGAAAATGCTGAGGCCTGCACCATAGAAAGGCCAAAGCTTCGTGGCGCATGGATACTGAACTATCGTACGTCTACTACCGTTGCCCCTTGGCGCTCTAAAACCTGGCAGCCGTGCTGGCTGGAAGAAAAACGCTGCTATAAATACTGCTGTCGGAGATCGTTGCGAAGCGGCCTCCACGGGTCACTGCACTTGCTGACACGCCCTTTTAGAAAGTAAACATAAACTTCCTTTTTGGTCTTGCAGGCGCCAGCCTTTCTTCGGGTTGCGCACTTACTTGTTGGTAACATGGTGTTTTGAAGCACATACATATTGATACTGCATGTATGTATGTACATGTAGGGCCTACATTGTACATCGTAGGGATCAGGTGGCGAGTGATAGGCCTGCCGCGAGGAAGGGGTGTGCCTTGACGGTGCAGTCTACGTATCGATCTGCGTGTAATCTGTGTTGCATAGACTGTGTTGCATAGACTGTGTAGTCAAGAGATGAAGTCTGCAGCAGTACCACTGCTGTACTGCTGTACTACAAGCAGTACAGCAGCAGCAGCAGTAGTAAATAGTATCAGAGATTCCGTTCTACACAGAAGTAACAGCAGCGTGGTACACGTTCTACCAGCATTACTATGCTACATGTACACCAAAACCACCTTGCATTTCACGCAACAACAGCAGTGAAGGGTGAAGGACACCCCTGGATACCGGTACCACTGTAGGCACACAGCAGTACTTGCCATTTTCTGAGAGTATGTGCATATGGATAAGAACAAACGGAGAGGCCGCGGTTCCTGGTTTCCGGAACGGACAAGCAGTGTGGAAGTGTGTAATGTGTGATGGTTTGAGATCGTCCAGATGGCAAACAACAAACACGCGTGCGGTTTCTGCAAAAAAACAGCCAGCGTCACAGAAGACAAGCTGCGTGCTGACGACGCGCGAGCGGAGGAGGGTGTGGGGCAACAGGTTAAACACCATGTCCTCACACAGCAGCAGCAGCAGCAGCAGCAGCAGTTGCTCAGAGTTCATTATTTTGTTTACAATCGGGCCACCTGATGATGTGCACATCGCGCCGCGTGCATCGATCATATATATGCATAGGTTCAAACGCGCACAGGTCACACAAGTTGACCGTTGTTCCGATACCACTGTTGCAATAGTTGGTCTCCATGTCTCCATATTTTTTCATCTCACCTCTTTTCTCTTTACTAGACAAAGAGGCAGACGAAACCTGGTCCTCACACCCAGTGCCCTCCCATGCAGTGCGTGCTGTTGGTATGCATACGGGAGAGGGATGCATACGTGCATGCGTTGGGTCAGGCGCACACAATAAAAAAAAAACACGGCTTTAGAACCCTGCTCACGGGACGCTGCTGATTGGCCAAATTAAGCCGGTAGGTCCTATTCCAGCCAATGGCATGCGAGTGAAAGGCCCGCACTCTAGATTCTTTCTCGACCTTCCTATATTAAAATCAAGTCGTTATATTCGGACCGCGGCCCCTGCCGAATCGACTTCTTTGGCGTCTTGCTCGACACAGTTCTTGCGTCACGTCCTCCGCCCGCCCCAGGCCCTCACAACCACTCCGCCATCACCACTACCCGCCAAAACAAAGCTACCGCAAAGGCCAGTACCCCCAGAGCAGCCCGCGCGTAGTCTCTCTCCTTTTTCCCAACCCCGCAAGAAAAGAAAGATGGCTCGCACTGCTTTCGCTGCTCTGGCCTTCGGCATGCTCGGTGCCGCCAACGCCCTGGAGGTCGTCTCGCCCGCCGCCGGGGACATGGTGGTCGCTGACAGGTGAGCGAGGACAGGAACAAAGCGGCAACTAAGACAAGAGAGAGAAACACACGCACAACGAGAGCAAGACGTTGCCTCATGTATATGCAGCCTCGGCAGCAGCAGCAGCGGCAGCAGCAGCAGTCGTGAGAGGAGATCCGGAGTCAGTCCGTGTCTCTCGGCCGGTGTTTATTTCTTCCCATCTGTCGAACAAGAAATAGGAAGAACAACAGATGTCACGTTTTCCTGCAATGGCGGAGATGGCTGTTTCTAACAACAACAGCAGCATTAGAGAGCCAAGTTTCCACGGCGCGCGCCAACGCCGTGTTAGAGGGTCGTCTGCCAGACGCGTCCACTGCTCACTCTCTCGTGCAGCAGGCCCGACTCTTAGAGCGGCTATCATAGCATATGCGCACCGTAGCCTCCTTGATAGTAACTTATTTCTCCGGCAGGAAGCGGAAGGCGTATCATTTTTCCCCACACAGAAAACCCCCGTTGTTCCCCCAAACCCCCAAAACATGTATTTTTCTGCCTGTAATGAAGAAAAGAGGCGCGCTCAAGTTGGCGCGCTCCGTCTCTCACACACACACCCATGCGCGAACAAAACGGCCAGCACAAGTGCGTCCATGTTGGCCTGTTGTTCGGCGGCTGGTGTGTTTTCGGCGGAGAACAAAGCGCGGACGGGCGCGTTCGTTCGGCCAGAACCCTACGCTCCCCGGTGTTTTATTTTCGAAGAAAACATCTCTCGGATTTCGATTCGGACTCTGGCGTTGGGGTGGCCAGGAAATGGATTATCTCCTATTCCGTCCCCGGCCGCATTCAATTGCACCTGTCGTGTAGATGGATAGCAGGGGTCGGTGGAGATATGGACGCGAGCTACCGAGATTCCAGAGGCGCGCCATGTAGGCGCGCCCCACCGTACGACATCTATGTAGTGGGCAGCACAGAGTAGAACCCCCCCCGCGAGCTACACACTTCCACGACAGCTGGCTGGCAAACGATTCAACCAAACGGCATGAGGGTGATTGATGGTGCACGCATCATCGAACGCGCCTTTTTGTCGCACGCCCCCTCTCTGTGCGTTCTCGATGCCAATTTCCCTCAGGCCGTGCGAGCGCTTGCTTGCCTGTGTACCCGTATTGTTCTGCTTGCTATGAAGTCGCGCGGACTATGCTAATTAGTAAATCATTCCTCTGCCAGGTGCCCGCCAACCACCGATCACCTTTCTTTCCCCCAAAGCAAAAATTAATTAGGAAAATTTGTCGTTCCTCTCAGCTCATTTTTTTTTCCTTTCGGTGCGCAACGAATTCATCTCTATCCGTAGGTTAGGGTCCAGCATCGAACTCAATTCAAATTCATATCCGTATGCGTTACAACAGCGCAGCACCACTCGAGTTTCTCTATACGATACACCACTCAAGCAGCGTGTACATACAGTATGTATATGCTCTTTCTATGGATTGCTTGTCCGAGACGAGCCTCGCGCCCTAAGCATCGCGGTTCCACGCACTCGAAACACACATGGAACTACACTATAGACCGGAATAGCACCGAAGACCGATAAACGTGCAATATTTGGCCATCTCGCGCCGGACATGCGCATCTAATAGACTAGCTATCTACGTGCAACACGCCCGACCGACTTTTACATGTACACCCGTTCCTTTTAAGTTCCAAATCAAAGACTTATGCATGTACGAACGTTTGTTATTGCTGCTTGCTGGCACAATATTTTTTTTTTCATCTCTGTCGACCGATGGACGTCCACAGGATAATTTGGTAGAGCACGTACCTGTCATTTTCCCAGGAAGCACATCAGCGCATCCGTTATTTCCCGGCGGTGGGTAACATACCGTTTCGGCTCCTACGTTTTGAAAGATGCCACAACAAAAACATGTATGCATGTAGATGCAGCAGTGGGCGGGGGGGCAGGTTGAATGGTGCGTTTCTGTTTTTGGCTGGGCAACAGATTGAAATACCAATTCATCAGTGTATAGACTTTAAAAGACCCGAAATAAGTCCAGTACCCAGCCGGTTTCCCTTCACTCACTGACTCCACCACATCCCGTTCGACTGTGGGTATATCTCGAATGGGTAGCCTTTCTGTGTGTGTTTTTATTATTCCTTAATTCATCCTGTACAGCAAGTAGCAGCACTTGGAACGTAATAGTTGTTGTCCTGACATTTAAAAAACGTCCGATCCTTCTCTACTCAGTACCTTCGTATGTCCGTACTGATCCAACACTCGAAGCGGTCGATTCCCGTCGTCACAGGTTAACTTACTAATAGTGCCGGTTTCGGAATACCTCCGCCATTTTCGATGTACCACCACCTTGTTCGTTTCATTCAACGTGTGTAGCAAATAGTTGTCAGGCGTAGTAAGTTTATCCGCCAGCCTCTCATCACCAGCGACCACACGGGCGTACCTCGCACATGTTTGGTCAACATTGACCGTTTTTGTGCTTTCCCTTTTTTTTGCTCTCGTGCGTCTTGTTGCCAGTGCATACACCGTTGAGTGGACCGGAGCCACCAGCGGGCGCTACGACATCGACCTCTACTACTGCGGCTCTGTGTGCATGGAAGTAAGGACACAGCAGTTGTTGATAATCTACTGCTTGTAGTGTTTTCGTTCATTTGTTTATTGGCGTCAGGTTCCCGCTTGGAAAAACAGCGAGTATGAACAACCACCCTGGTGCGTCTTGCGGGGGTGGGGGTGGTACAGGCAAAAAAACTGGCTCACCGCAAAACAACTATTTCTTCCGATTTAGGTTCCTTGTATGTGAACAGGGTGGTTGTCCGTTGTTGCGTGTACAATGGGAGGCGCGGCTGGATTTCCCAGGTTTGTCTTGCAGTACCGTACCGGAGATGTTGACCCTCCAAAAAAAGCCTGCGTATCCTGCGTGTCTCTTAAGATGAGCGTCTTGTTTTCCTCCGAATCAGGCCATCAAGCCCACCCTCCACCCGTTGTTGCCATGTCCAACGCCGTATGGAGCACATCGCCCCCCCCCCCCCCGCTTCACCAACTGCCGCAATGTGTCTGTTTATCTTCCCCGTTTTACAGGACGAGTGCGGTGACTGGGTGACGGCCCTTTGCCCCTACGGCGACGACGGTTGCCCCGACACCCAGGGTGACTACGACGTGGTCATGCCCGAGCCCATGGACGGTACCTCCAGCGGCTACAAGGTGCGCTACATGTATGCGTGTGGCGTGTGTCTGCTGTGGGGGTGAACGGACGGACGAAGACCACAGCAGTAGATGTAGGACGGCATGGATTGAATTATTCGGGGGACAAGGAGCGCATCTACCATGTAGATGACACAAGGAGAGAAGATTTAGATGAACAAGCCACAACGGCGTGCGTGGGGCACGGCTGGAGACCAAAACGACTACGGTGCGAAGAGCCGTGTTTCTTCTGCCCACGAGGAAACGTGCTGAAAACCCTCCAAACGCAGTACAGGCGTGAAATTTGGTAATGTTTTTGTTGTCGTGGAGCCGTCCTAAATAGACCCATGTGCTCGGAACTTGACGGGGTCCTACCCCCCCCCCCCCCCCCACCAATGGGGGCTGCTTGACAAAAGGGGGTGGGGTTCCCCTTCCCCCCACCCTCCCCGGGGAAGGGGACTGACTCCCGTGACCAGTCGGAATACGGGTGGTCCCGGGAATTTCCCCTGATCCCGTCCCCCGAAACCCCCCAAGCGACCGAAATGGGAACCTAAGTCTCCCTCACTTTTCCCTCGGAAGGGGAAACCCCCCTGGGGGGGGGAAAAGACACCGGTGAGGGGAGGGGGCCTTGGGTGGTT
>FN648718.1:21890-39883 GCA_000310025.1 Ectocarpus siliculosus | reverse complement strand
TCCCCCCCCCCCCCCCCCCTACGAGTGGGGTCTGCTTGACAAAAGGTGCTGGTGTTCCCTTCGCCCCAACCATCCCAGGTGATGGTGACTGACTCCAGTGACGAGTCGGACTACGGTTGCTCCGGCGACTTCACCCTGATCGCGTCCACGGAAGCGCCCGACGCGACCGACATGGGAGCCTACGTCTCCGTCACTTCTCCCTCGGACGGCGACACCGCCATGGCGGGCGGAGAGTACACCGTTGAGGTGAGGTGCCGTTGGCTGCTTAGACGACGACTGTTTTTGTTTGTTTTTTTATCTCTTCGGAGGGCACTTGACATCACGGGACAGGTATGTATTCCGCTCTTGAAATATTTCACTCGAGAGGGGATATACGCGAAGGTGTTTTGTTTACTTTACAACGGTGTTTTTCGGTTTTTGTGTTGGATGTTGTGTGCCACAAGTGCTCTCATGGGGGTGACGACAAAATTGGGCACACTTGTTCTCATTTCCTGGCTTTCGTTTACGATATCATCGTCCTGGATGTTGTGCAATTATTGCTGGCTTCCCCACCCTTTGGTTTGGTGTTGGAGAGACGAGAAGCACCCCCTCACCCTCTTTCGCTTACCCCAACACAAATGTGCTCTCCACCCTGCCCTGCCGTCCTGGAACCCGAAAAAAGTTCGACTACGACAACGGCTTGGGCTCCTCCGTGAACCGGTTCGCTATCGACCTCTACTCGTCCGGTGGCTCCGGCGACTGCGGAACCTACGTGACCACCATCTGCGACAAGCCTTCCATCGGGTGCAAGGACTCGCGTACGTACAGTGTCCCCCAGTTATTTTCATGCGTTGCCTTGTGTATACTACGTAGGAAGCAGGAAGTTGTTCTGGTTTGGTTTTGATGTCCTTGGAATAAGGTGGTTTTCGTCTCCCGTGTTCCGACTTAGTTTCCTCGTTTGCTCATGACTTGCTTGGAATTTGGTTGTGTTTGTGTGGGTTGCGTGGGTCCTTCGTACTTGCGAAGAGAGGAACGATGTTGACAAGGAGGCAATGTGGACCCGTCCACTTTCCAGTGCCACTGCAGTGTCGTTTTGCAGCGGTCTCTTGGTGTTTGTTCTTGCGCATCAAAAACTAATCAGGCTCATCAACTCAACCCAACCCAACCCCCTCCTCTCCTGTTTTTCATTTTTCAGAGGGCGACTACGACGTGGTGATCCCCTCGGGCACCGAGTCCGGCATGTACTCGATCCGAGTGGGTGTCTTCGAGGACGACGACGTGTACGGCTGCTCCGACTCCTTCGAGATCGTCGGCGGCGAGTCCATGAGCGTGCGCTTCTAAGAGAAGCGTCCTCTATTCGATCGAAGTATCTGATAGGTCTCCTTTGAAAATTTAAGCTGGAAAGAGTGACTGACTGACTGGCTGACTGGACTTGCGCTTTGGTTCTGTATCGGTACATTGTAGGAGATCTGAGAGGTGAGGCTTGTTTGGTGGATAAGATGTTCTCGTCTCGTGGTTGTTTGAGTCTAGTTGTCGGATTGAACGATCGATCGAGTGCGAGAAAGAATGGGTGGAGCGATGCCGAAGAGAAGATGTAGAAGCAAACGCGAACGCGCGATACAAGACGCGGGCGGGGCGGGGTTCGGACAAGTTGGCGATATTATAGATGTGCTCCGTTGACCTAGTAACGTTTATTTCTTGGGTGTCCTTGCCTCTTTTTGTCTCCTTTTCGTGCGTGTGGTTTCCTCTGGTATTAGTCTTGCCCCCCCTTGCCACAGCTTTGATCCTCTTGCTTAGCGTCGTGTTGATCGTGTCGAGGTATTTTTTCTCCGCCACTGTGAGCACAAACAGTATGGGGAGGCAGGGGGGTGCATTTGCGCCCTAGTATATCGGAATCTCTCTGTTTTATCTTGACTTGATTTTGTCTCTTGGGACGAAAACGATGCTTTTGGCGGACAAGTGAAGGTTGAAAAAAAATCGAACTTGTCCGAATGAGTCGCCTTCATTCGCTTGGCGAGAGAGCGAGTTTGGGCTTTTGCCCTCTCCCTCTCCAAAACTTGAATCATCTGTAATACTACTGTGGATGGAACGGCTCGAGGAGGTTTGCACAGCCGAACGTTTAGTTGTATTGAACAGGCTTGTCTGCGTGGGCATTTAGCTACATAGCGCTCGCGCGCCCCTCCCTCCACCACCCCACGTGGCCCCTCTTCCTTGTTCTACTTGTTCTTTCCCTTTGAATCTATACCATGTTTGTTTGGGCGGCTCCAACACAACGAAGCGGCGTTCCGACGGGAGGAATGTGCTACTTGACGTCGGCCTGAACGGCCCGTCCATGTAGAACCTGATATTCTCTCACTTTTTCTCAACCGAGTGTCTTGTGCACGTTTCGGCACGCATTCGTCTCTTCTTCGACCGTTTTTCTATTTATCTTGTGTGCGTGGGATAGCGTGTGCTGTGATCGGTGTACCAGCACGCGCGCACTTGTTGCCCTCCCGATGTTCTGGTGATGCGAAAACGATAGCCAGTCGTCTCTTGAGACGGTGGAGGAGGGAGGTTCAGTTGCAGAGGGAGGCAGTTGGGTGTCGGGTGTGCTGTGGGACGCTTCGCTTGTTTTGCTCTTCATACAGGCACTCTCACGCTTCGTGGAAGCTTTCTTGCTACAACCAGATTATAATTGTCATAATGAATCGAGATTTGAAACGGCGGCGGCATCGAGTGCCACCAACTTGTTCGGCAAAGAATATCATCTTGTCTCCTTATCCATGGCGTCGTTTTCGCGCGCTCTGTGTGCTCTGCCGCAGGGACTGCACTGCTTGGGAAATTGTTTCATGTTCCTCCATGCTTGTTGTCATAACTGTTGAATTCGCCGACACCCACAGCATCTTCACAAAGTGGGTCAGTAGTGGAGCGGGGCAACAGCGCTTACTTGCAGTCAACGCACATTCTATTTATCAAAGCAATTGATGCGCTCCAGCTGATCGGCCTTCTTCCCCGCAACACGCCCTTGACCACGCATGCATGCATGCATACATACAGACACAACAGCAAGCAGTTCAGGGGCGGTCCATCTCGTTCGTGTAATGATTACCAACGTAGTAAAGAGTGCGGGAACGCTCTCAATAAGAATCATTCTTTTTAAGACGTACTACACTACTACACAAGAGGCATAACGGCAACGTGGTGCGACAAAGTAAATCTTCTCTTTCCTCGCGCTTGGTTGCTGCTTGATTGAGCATGTAAAATCGACGACGAGAGTAGCATCGATCGAGCCGCCTGCGTTCATTTGTGGGTTGGAGTGAAACTCCAAAGTTCAGTGAAGGTTTGCCCCATACTGACTGACTGACTGGTGGTATCAAATACATGTAACCATGCCAATGTGAAGAAGACAACAACAACAACAATGTAGTCTACTTCGTTCAGCGGTTGGTTCTCTCTGTAAACAAACGCTGATGACAAGATATAGTGAATCGTGGGCCCCTTGTAGAACACGAATGAATTAAGGTGGCACGAAAATCACATGCTGCGTCACCCCCCACCATCTGTGCGGGGCACTATGTAAGTAGTAAGTGCAAGAGGAATGATCGGCAGCGGCATTGTTGTTGTGGACAGCTTGCGACAGATGATGGTGTTGTACTCTGATGCCTTGCAGGAGCGGATCACCGCCTCCTCTTATCATATATTCCATTCCAACTCAACGACATAATTTACAACCCGACCGACTTGGCACCTAGAGGTTTCGGCGGGATTTCATTCAACACGGAGACTACGACAGCGCGAAAGAAACTGCACTCAGTAGTATTAGGAATAACGCACTCCCTACAGCATGACCGGCAACCAACGCGCGCGAATATCCCTACGCGTCCTGTCCATGTTTGTTTGCAGGCATCCAACCAAAGGCCTGGTCGTTTAGCTTGCCTCCCGGCGCCAACGTACACATTGATGCTGTGTTGACCGCATCAACAATCATCATGTGATCCACCTGCTGCGCAAAGATTTGTGCCCTTTGCGGACCACTGTGTGGAATCGACGGTGGAGAGAAACCGGAGCCTTCCTCGTTCTTCTATGGTATCTGGGCCACGTCTTCGATGTACACGCCTCCGCAGCGAGAGTCGGTGAAGGTGATGACCTTGAAGTCTGGGTTCACCTCCGCGATCTTCTTGAGCCACTCCATGCACGCGCCGCAGGGCTTGAGGGGGTTGGAACACAGAGTTTCTGGCGGCACGTGCGCGACGATGCTGCTTCTGCTCGTCCTCGGGTGGCGATGGTGATTGCTGCCGCCGCCGCCACCCTGGTCGTCGCTGTACATTCCACCACCACCATCTCCCCTACCGCCGCCGCCGCCGCCGCCGCTATCTGTGAGGGGGCTTTTTTCCCAACCGCCGGCGGCGATGCCTCCGCTACCAACACCTCGCTTCGGCGTCGATGCGATACTCCGGACGACTTTCGTCTTCCTCCGAACCTGAGACGATAACAACAACAACAACAACAACAACAACAACGTGTACTCTCAAGACGAAGTAGGAAGAGGGTTGTGAGGGAGAAGCGAGGTATTAGTGCGGGGGCTACGTGAAATCACTCTGAGAGGTATTGGTGGCGGGGGCAGGCGTTACGCAAATAAATCTGCTCTTGGTGAGATACGTGCCTCATAAAAAAAACAATCTTCTCTCGCCTTCCTCCTGGAAAGTTCTTCTTCCGCACCACCGCCAGGGGGGGGCTGTCGGTGCTCCCCTCCCTCTGCCCTGCCCAGGTCCAAGCTCTGCGATCGAGACACTTGGCTCCGCGCCGCCGGTGACCTTCCCTGATTTTCTCCTCCCCCCTCAGCGGCACCGCAACACCCCCCGCCCCCCTCGCCGAGGCCGCCGCCGCCGCCACCCGAGAGGCTCCTCAACTCTTCTTCGGTTGCGACTCGACCACCAGCGGCGAGGAGTTCGTCTGTACAGGATTCCGACCGGACACGGGGGTTCGCCGGAGGACTGGGGTCAACAACCTCTTGCTGCTGCTGCTGCCGCCGCTGCCGACTGTCGATCACGCTGTTGTTGCTGTTGCTATCGGTGTTAGTGCCGTCCAAGCTCGGCCGCAAAAAAACAGACCTTTCGGGTGGTCCTTCCGCGGCTACCGCTGCCGCTGCTCCGAGTGCTGCTGCTGCTGCTGGCGTAGCCGCCGGCGAAGCACTTGTCTCGGACGCCACTGCGAACAGTGCCTTCCTCGCAAAGCAGGTTTGTTTGTTGAGGGCAGCCCGATGACGAATGGGCGGGGACAGGGGGTCAAGATTAAGGGCCGCGGGTGCGATAAATTCACGAAGGAGGGGGTGGGGGGTAGAAGTGACCCCCACGAAAAGATGGGAAACGGGGCCGACACGTTCGATCAGCGGGGTGGTACCGGTACCACCGCCTGGTCCGTCGGCTAACGTGCCCACCTCGCCAACCCCTACCATAGCCAACAAGACAAAACAAACAAGTGCGATGAATCTGTCAACGACGACGTTGCGCGAACGAACGCCATCAACAAACGGTGGCCAACACAACATCGGAAAAAATCTCCCTTGATCGAACGCAGGGACAAAAACACACAGACCTGGCGAACCCCCTCCAGCCGTTCCTTGTCCTCCGCCCCCGCCCCCGTCTCGGTCCGCAACAACGCGCTCTTAGGGGACACCTTCATCGCCGGCGTCAGGGAAAGCGGCGACGGCGCGCATGAAGTTGTTAAAGAGGACCCCACTGCTGACCCCATTCCAGCGGCCCCTGGCCACCCGCTCCGCCCGCCGCCACTATCGACAGCCGTGATACCAGTCAACGAAGCGCCTTCTTTTCTTTCGTCGATGGGAACAGCAGCCGCGGTGGTGGCGGTAGAGGCGGGAGGTCCGCCCAGGTGGGCCACGGACAGCACGGCGACCGCCTTGATGTCTCTCCGGAGGAGGCTCAGGTCGGACGTGAGCGCGGAGCCGATGACGTTACGCTCGGCGCACAGCGATCCCGTGGGCATTGAAACCTTTTTTGTTGCGTGTGTGTGTTATATCCCCGGCACGAATGAATTGTGATGTTTTCACGCGTGCATGGCGTGTCGGGGGGGGGGGGATGCGGCGGAAGTCGGAGAGTGAGGTGTACAGGCTTTAGACCATTTTGTGTTTTTTTCCCCGTCACTTTTATTCAGCGCTCACGGTACGGTGGGTCCACCGCGTAGTAGGAGCTCCGAACCATGGTCACAACAAACAGAATTACCGCGCGAATATTTTTTCTGCCAGAACGACACTGCCTGCCGTGGCTGCAACGAACGAAGGCCGTGATGGAACTCGGCGTCAAACAAAGGAAGGAGCGCGGAGCGGGAAGAGAAGCGGGGTGGCGTCCTGGCGACGGTCGTCGACAACATGATGTCTTTGTCATATTTTATTAACTCGCCTCCATGTTTGTTCCGCGGAAGAGCTGAGGCCGGCCTCCTTTCTTCTGCACAAGGAGAACCGCAAGAACAGGCTTCTTCGTCTTCCTCAGCCAGAAGGACGCCAGGTCGTCTCTCGTGTCGCCACCAACCACGGCTTTTTTTTTTTCACGCCGCCGACAGCAGCAGCAAGCAAGTAGACACAGAAGGAGAGGCGACGCCATCAAACAAGAGAGCGCTGCATCAGTACACACGACGACTGACTGCAGACACCAGCCGTGACGACAAGAAACATGGGTAGCACACATGACAAGACATGGGTATCATAGATATCACCGGGAAACACACACACAGACACACCACGGTGGAGAGAAGTAGCAAAAAACAAACGTCATCACCCGTCGAGCTCGATGGCTGAGCGGTGTGAACTTGGTACATGGTCTCGTAAAACGTTCTTTCTTGCTCTGTGTTGTGAATTCACATCTCTCCAGCTTCAAAACCTCGCAACGTTTGGGGTGAACAGCGCATAGATAGTTGTGAGTGCACACAACAAAAAGGGGGAAGGGGCTGCTGCTCAACCCCTCTCGCGTGAAAATCCATAATATATACATGCGGAGAAAAGAAATAAGATGACGCGCATTTACCTTCCCCGTTTGCATCCCCCGCTGGTGCGTCGAACGCCTGTCGGGTGTAGGCTGCCGCTCACGACAGAGGGGACCAGACCAAAAGCAAGAAACAACAACAACAACAACAACAACAACAACAACAACAACAACACCCAAACATACCTCCCGACAGAGCGAACACACATCGCCGCCTGCTGCTTGGTAAAAAACTCTCATCTCACGCTCTCTCCGTCCGCAGAGAGAACAAGTGTTGGTGTCGGCGAGCGGAACAGAACACGCCTCCTACAATAACATACATGTGCGTTGCCCGCGACAGGGAAGGGGGACGCGGAGGAGGGTGAGCGGTACCTCCTCGGGGGGGTGCCGCAAGAACCCGTTCCAGGTCGTCCCTGAGGCGTTGCATCTCGGCGATGATCAGGGCCGTCGGAGCATCCACTTCCGAGACCGGCATCGGGGGCTGCATGTCGATGTCCTCGAACGTGTGCACCTGGACAAACAAACAACAACAACAAAACTATTAGCGGGTCACGTGGAAATGTGGGGTGGGTTCTCGTCGCCATCAGCCAATCGGTGTGGATCATCCCTGTGCTACGACCACACACGGTGATGGGCTAGCTCGATGTAGGACTGCTGGCATGCGCCCTGTGTCGGCACGAATACCTCGCAACGCCGTAAGCGCCGCAGGTTTCATTTCTGAGGAGACCGAGGGAGGTGGGCGGGTGTGGGACGAGGCGCAACCCTGCCGTCGAGCGATTTTCAGTCCGAAGCGGAAAAACGTTGTTGAGCACCTACACACAATTTGTCACGCACTGCTACATAGCTGTGCTGAATGTGGGGCCTGCCGACGCAGCAGCTCCATATCTGTTTTCATGGGTCCACAAAATATCGCTTCCTCAGCCTCGCTTTCACAGCCGGCATTCAACGGAGAACAACAGAACCCCTTGGCAATATTTTCAGTTCCTCTTTGGGGCCCCAAAAACACCCAACAACGGCAGCCAGCGTGTTCAATGCGGCGGACGGACTGCAGCACAAGGTATCCCCTGGAACGATGCGCGATACGATACACACACCCGCAAACAAAGGTGAACATAGCGTGCAAGATGGAAGATGGTACCTTCAGGGAGTGTCCGCGCCGTACACCCTACATTGGAAACCCCCTGGCGGTGAACGAATCAAAACATCCTTTGCGCCGGCCCTCGGAGGCAAAATCCCTCGGACGTCGTTGTCCCCCGCAGAAGATGCAACAACAAAAATTTTTCTCGTGCGACAAGAAGATCTTGTGGGGCAATAAAAAGGACACATGGAACCGTTGGGGCATCGGGATAAAAAAACAGTACAACATGGACTCGCCTCCACGTCGTCCTCGCAGATAGCCTTCTCGTGCCAGAACGTTTTGAGCTCCCAGATGTGGATGAAGGAGGGCTTGAAGTGTCGGAGGGCGGCGTTGATGGAGGAAATGCGCGCTGGCGAACCGTCCGCGAAGCTCATGGTGATGTGCATCATGTCCTTTCGCGCACGGGGGAGGCGTAGGAACCGGAGAGGTGCAGAAATGAAGGCGGCATGAGAGAGAGAGAGAGAGAGAGAGAGAGAGAGAGAGAGAGAGAGAGAGAGAGAGAGAGAAAGAGAGGGAGAGAGGGAGAGTCAACAACAGTGGAGAAGAGAGCAGCACGAGAAACAAGTACGGCAGCAAGAGCAGCATGACAAGCAATGCTACAACAACAGAACCACCAAACCTGCCAGTCCTCTCCGTATTTCTCCGCCATTTGGCTGCGCTCGGCGTTGAGCAGGGGCAACAGCTCCGTCTTCACGAAGCGGATGTTGTCGTCATACCTGATCCATTTCAAGGACAACATCACCGGGGAGCATGCCATGAACGAAACACACGCGTTGTTTAGACTAGGCAGAGAGGAACACGAAACGCGGCCGTTTCGAAGATGATTCAAACCGCTGATACGTAAGCTTACGCGGTGAGAGGCAGACAATCCTACCGCTGGAAGTTTAGATCACGAAAGGACAAACAACAACCACAACAAAACAGCAACAGCAACAGCAACAGCAACAGCAACAGCAACAACAACAGCAACAGCAACAGCAACAGCAACAGCAACAACAACAGCAACAGCAACAGCAACAGCAACAGCAACAGCAACAGCAACAACAACAGCAGCAGCAGCACTTACACACCTGAAAATATTCGTGTCGGAGTGCACGCGTACGACGCGCACGGTGGGGAAGTGCCTCTTCAAGAACGCCTCCATCAGGACCGCTGTCACCTGTGCCCGTGATGTCGTAACGTAACCGAGATATTTAAACGCGCCATCACGCGAGATAGAGAAACAAACGCGTAGGGATGGTCACGAGGGAACAAAGCAGAGCAGAGATCACTTCTTGTTCACGCTGTCGCTATCTAGTGGATTTTAGCCGCACTTAGTGTTATCCTGTGCCACACTGCGCCCATTCTCTAGCCGCACAAGGGACATCCCAGGGGAAAGGAAAAGGACATGACAAGAAGGGGTTCGACACCTTAAGGAACAGCATGCGGCTTGATTTCAACCGGGAGCACGCTCCACGCGGCCTTCAGCCCTACCACTACTCATGGACGACTTCGGGGCAAGCGATCGTTTTGGAAGACGGTAGACAGCAGTGACAGCACTCGGGGGAAGAGAAAGAGGGTGCGAAGGAACCACCCATGCGGAAACGTAGGAGGAGGATGCGAGTCGGCACGGGGAGGGCACGGACCATCCCGAGCAAGAAGACACCAAGAGACGGATGAAGCGCAACGGTAAAAAGCTCCCGGAACAAAAGAGCAAGCACCGCCGCTGTTCGCCAGGCTGCAATCAACGGCGGCCGCGAGACGCCGACAAGGCAGGAAACGTTTGGTTGGGCGTGAAATCGTGGCCGAAACAAGACGGCGCAACCTTGCTCGTTTCTCACCTCGGTGGAGTTGTCCTCCAGGCGGTGCTCCTCGTTGCGGGGCTGTCCCACGCCGCTAACGAGCAGCACCGTCTTGGACGAATCCACGTCGTCCCCGCTCCTGGCCAGCAGCTCCATCCACTTGGGCATGAGGACGGACAGCAGCGGGAAGTACACCCCGCTGATGAACGCTTCCCCTTCGCCTTTCCCCCCGCCGCCGCCGCCGCCGCCGCATCCCCCGTCCCCACTCCCGTCTTCCTTCAGCTGCTGCAGCTGGGGCTGCTGCTGCAGCAGCAGCTGCCTTGGTCCGGGATCTTGCACGGGGAGTAATCTACCGGTTCCACCGCCACCGCCGCTACCGCCGCCGCCACCGCCGCCGCCGCCGCCGCCGCCGGCCAGGAACAGCCCAGAAGAATCCCTCCTGTTCAGGACCTTGCGCAGGAGGTTCGAGGAGCTCCGGCGGCCGGCGGCGGGGGCGAGGCGGTCTAGGTCCTCGCTGCGGACGCGGTAGCCGGCCAGGTCGAAGATCGGTATCGGGGTGTCGTCCAGGTCGAACCCGACGGACACGCTGCGAAGAAAGGCGCCAAGCGGCGAGGTTTCGTGAGCGGGGCTACGAGAGACAGTGACCAGGCGCAAAAAAAAAAAAACAGAGATCCCCGAGAAAACAATCTCGTTCCGTTCATCAATTGTGGTTGCGAAGCTTGAGTGTTGGTTGTATCGTGTTGTCCATCGCTTGGAACTGGGAGCGGCGTCCGGGAGAAGTAACTCACCGCGACTGGGTTGACGCATGCATGACCCCTGAGCAAACGCCGTCTCGTCTGCCCCCCAAGCTGTAGCACACCTGCAAGGCTTACCAGCAACCTCAAAACCCGCACCTCCTTGTACGTATCGAAAAGAGCTCCAAGAACAGACGGCATCGCGGCGTTTTGTTCCCTTCTGATCTTGAAACCAGGCTTTGGGGTATGCGAACGTTTGCAGGAGAGGGGGGCGCGATCCGTTCGCCTACACCCCGTGAAATAAATTCCGCTGTAGCGTTTTCGGTCGCAACACCTCTACACACACAATGTATGTTTTTCTCTCCTTTTCGCTGCTCCTCCCCCGTCGTTCTTTTCCGTTTTTCTCACCTCTCTCGCGGAGCAGAGGGCGGCCCGGACCTTAAGTCGGGCTCCCCTCGGCGGTACACCGGGCACACGGCCGGCGGGGGCTCCCTCCCGCCCGCCGCCCGTATCTCCTGCAGCTTGTGCAGGATAAGTTCGCTCGATCGCTTGAAGAGGCTGAACTTCGGCCGTGCGAGCGCCGTGTCGGCCTGTCGGCGGACACGCACACGCACGCAGCAGTTTTACCGTTCGTGTTCCGCGAGTGATTTCGGCCGGACGTTGAAGCAACAGATCGCGCGTAGCGGTGCAAGGGTTTCGGCTGGCACGCGTCCGCCGCCAACCTCGAACAAGCGAGCCGCGCATGTACCATGTACAGTGAAAAGTGTCGGCCGCCATAGTGGCGTGTTTTTGAGCAGAGCGTGGTGCATGTGCGCGCTGGTAGGAAGGGAGGGGCCGAGATGTAGTGGTGATATGAAAAGCCGTTCGGTTATATTGCAGCCAATACAATAGAGAGAAAGTTTTTCGTACTGAAGGTGTGACTGCTGTATTCCAGAGTCCGCCTGCGGCAGTGTGGTCCACTTGGCCCCAAGATACTTTAGTCGAAAAATTCCGTTCAAGGAGGAGGAGGCCAAAGTCTTGAAGACTGCTTAAGATGAGTACTGGATGAGAGCAAGCGCTGAGAGCGTGCGACGGGGGCGAGAGTAGTGAGATCGAGAGCGGGGATCGCACATGGAACTGTAAATACTGGCGGCGACTTAGACCACGCCACTCACGCGCGGAAAGATAGTCCTGCGGACTTCATGGTACGCATGAGTTGCAGGTTAGCGGATTAGCGGAACGCCACACGCATTCCAACGAAATACAACAACAGCAAGAGGAGATCCAGGGTACGGACCGCGACACCTTTTCACGTATTCGGTTTCTTGCGTGGGGCGAGAAAAACAGAATCTTCCATTTAGAAACTTTGATTGTCTTCATGTAATTTGAAATGTCGAATCGCTTCATGTAAAACCTTGAACTGCTTCGAACATGTATGTAAGCCGAATAAAAGACAGCATGTCACAATTGTTTCTATCGTCGCAGGGAATGCGGACGACGGCGCATGTTGTGCAAAAAATTCCGAATGATTGTGTGCAACTCACCGCATCGATGACGTTGCTCATGGCCTCTTCCCCGGTCGGAGGCCGTCGAGGCATCGCGGCGGCAGCCTTTCGCGTCCTTCTGAGCGACAGAACCATATCCTTGTGCGAGATGTTGTGCACCAGGATTTCCAGCCGCCGGCCCGCCGAACCCTCCGTGCCCGAAGGAGTCCGCTCGCCTGCAGCAGCACCACCACCGGGCGGTGTGCTCGCTTCCACCACCCCCACGACCTTTCCATTTCCCTCCGCAGTCGACCCGAGTGCAGGCGCTGCGGGGAAACTCTCAGGGTTGGCGCCCTCTCCTCGCGTAACCGCCGCATGTGGACTATGGTTGGTGCACCCTCTCGCGTGCCGCCGTGACCGACCCCGCTCCATGCTCGCAAGCACGGCGGCGAGCGTGACGATCGACAAGGCTAGCACCACAACCGCTCCGGCAAGCTGCTGCTGCGGCTGCTGTGACATGTTCGCAGAAAGACTACTCCACAGCACAGCAGTGTATGTGCACAGCACGTGTATGTATTTTTTAGTGCGTCGCTGTCTTCACGATCTGCGACCTGCTACTGCTCCGGAGTTGGCTGGTTAACTGATCGATATCGTTACTCCTTAAGAGACCGACGGCAGGCTGATCAGAACCCCGGAGAAAAACACAAACGGCCTGCTTCAGCTCATGGCACTATCACTCTCGTACGCATCGTGTTCGGTATTCCCGAGCTCCCGAGCAAAGAGTGGGCGGGGGACGCAGCACAGCAGAGAGACAGAGAGAGCGAGCGTCGTTCGCTGATTCACGGTGCCCCGTCTCACAGTCCCGTCACACGCCATCCACCGGACATCCAGACACCCCCTCCCCCCGGGTGTCTCTTCACCCCCTCCGTCTGCCCCAACCGCTGCCGGTATTTCGTCACGAGGGACGTACCATAAGAGACAGGGACAGAGGCGCCCCGAGAGGCTCCTGGAGAGAATCAGCAGCAGAGGGAACGAGTCTGCTGGCGAGGAGGAAAGTGTGCCAAAAAGCGAGGTCGACATGGGTACGGAAGGGCAAGGTAGCACGTCGGCGACACCCACGTCTGCAACAGCGACGGAACCCAAAGAGGAGGAGGGCGTCAAGGGTGACAAGACTGCTGTTGTGTCGGGGGAGGTCTGCGAGAGCATCAAGAAGGGCATGCGGATAATCAGCGACATAGAGAAGACGCGCGCGGACGGCATGGTATTTAAATTTGAGCTGGATCTCATGTATGCGGTGAGAAAGCGGCGGGGGCAGGGAGCAGGGAGAGGGCGAGAGAGACACAAGAGAAAGCGAGAGAACCCACGGCCCCAACCTCGTAGTTATTGCACGGCAGCTCTGTAGCTCTGTAGCTGCACTAATACCAGATCTTTTTTGTATATGCAACCCCATCCCGCACACAAATCACGCAACATGTACATCATGCATGGCGGTCGTCGTTGTCCGTGTCGCCTGCTCTGTGCCGGCTTCGGTAAGCAGCGCAGAGGCCCCGCCTTTCTATCTACTGCTCCAGCCGAACGGCAGCAGCCGACGAGCCCAATGTTCCGTTGCGGTCTACGTTTGCTGTACTTGTACTCAAAGACCAATAGATTTTTGAAGCGGCTCGAAAGGGGTCAACCTGAGCAATCGCGACGTTAACCTAAGCAGTATCTACTGCTGTACAGCAGTAGTCTACAACATGTTGGCTACAGGAGGACCTGCTACTGCTGGTAGAGCTGGCGCATCTACAGTACATTTATAGATAGTGCAAAGATAAGAACTAAGCAGGCGTATCTACACATGTAGCCTGCATGGAGACCTAAGCAGGTTCATCATACAATGTTACACGCGCACCCGTCACCGTCAAACACGTACGACCAACGTGTGATGGGGGTCAAATCGAAAGCTTGTGTCTGTCGGCCTCCATGCATGATCCGTTCTTGGAGTCCACCAGCCAATCGCATAAAATGCTTAAATAGTCACAGCAGCCCAGTGTAGCATTGTGCACAGCAACTCCTCGCGCGCCTTTCCATTTTAGCTGAAATCATCAAATCGTCGGAAATATCGACGCGACCGGCACAGCACACTACGCCGCCAACACGTACCCCCAGCTGGCTGCCCAACCGCGCCACACTTATCTCGATTCCGTCTCCTTCCGGCTTCTTTCTTTTTTTTTGCTCAGCTGGCAGGAGAGAAGGCCACCGCACGCGCTCCGCCGGGGCTATGCTTGGCGAGTTGTCAACGTGCTGCGTGCAACAAGACGGAGGAGCCCACGGGGCGTCCGTTTTGCTGCTGCTCCAAGTGCGGCGCCAAGTACTGCAGCCGGGAGTGTCAGGTGACTAAAGTATTCACACCTTCTCCGTATCCTAGATACCTTCCACGTCCTACCACCCGTCCCCCGCCCCCGGGCTCTGGCCTCGCGGTCACAGCACTTGCGGTTTGCCACTACTGCTGCGGCTCTAGTGCTGCGGCTCTAGTGCTGACACTGGTGGACTCATCCCGCTTGGGAATCCCAGCTTGCTACCAACAATATCGCTCTATGGATGAGATTTTCCGGCGAAGACATGAAAAAAAACGCCCGTTTAGATACTATCGTGTACTTCGACAATGGCGTCACTCTCTCGCGGCATTCTTCAATTCGCTTCCTTTTCTTTCGGTGGTGCACGTGGTGAAAAATGTCGCGAAAGGTGATCGACTGGAAGAAGGATCACAAGGCCATGTGCGGCCAGCTGAAGGAGATGCGAGGCGGGGACGCGGGGGGTGGCCGGGCGCCGCTCGACAGACAGAGCGTGGTGGCGAGGGTTCTCGGGCGGGTGCGGCTCTACCTGTGTCCGTTCGCGGTGTGCCACGGGGAGGCGCTCGGTAGAGGCTTCGTTTTCGTACAGGTAAAACAATCGGTGACGTCATAATTCTCTTCCACGTTTTTTTGCTTTCTCTTTGGGTTGAAAACGAACTGCTACAGTGCAGTACAGTACCACTGCCTCCCACTGACACGTCAAGGTCAAAGAAGCATATTGTGCACACGTCATATGGGAGTGAAATCTTATGTACACTTTTCGAATTTCTGCGACGATTGTACGCATATCTACTGCTGCGCGACCGCACAACCATTGCGTTGCGGGGTATTGAGTTTAGGGTTCTGTATGCAAAACGTAGAAGGGATTCCATTCCTTCTAGAAGGAGCGGGGAGGTGTAACTCCCCGATGGAAGGACGAATCAGGGGACAGGATCCAGTAGCCCCTGCTTGAGGGAACCGATCCTGCCCCACCGGTGTCGTTCCTACCGGTTGACAGGGCAACAGCTGCACTGCTGTTCCACACGAGCTACTGTAGTACAGATGGGTTCTTCATCACGGGTCTTCCAGATCGCCCTTAGTTCTGTTACACTTGGCGTTATCGGCATACGGAGTTGCGCTTTCTGGTGCTATTTTTCGTGTCTGCTTGGTGTAAGTTGCTTGTTTTTTGAACAAGTTGCTGCCCTTGCTTGCTCGTCAGCCACAGCTTTTGCGCGTTGCTTTCGTTTGCTTGGTACATGTGTCTCACCGTAGGGTCGGTCCGTCAGACTATCCTTCGGCAAGCCCTGCGCCTTCTGAGCGTTCGGGTTTCATCTGTGTCTTTTGCTCATGTAGCGTAAGGGATGCAACAGGAATGGTCCCCAGCTTGACCACGGGCGTCGGTGGTGACCATGGTTGAACGAGTGATGAGGTCGAGGAGGTGGCGGTTGCGAAGCTCGGCTGCTTCAAGACGAGGCAAGGCGTTGGCAGCGGCGGCGCGTTCGCGCGAAGAGGAAAGCACGGGAGGGGGTAGGGGCATCGTGCTCAACGAAACAGCAGGTGGAACAGCGGAGGGATGTGGTGGTAAGGAGGGGAGCAGGTGCTGTGATACATGTATTAGTAGGTCACACAGCCCACCGACCCGGCCCATTCCTATTCCGTCTTGCCGAAGCAGACACCGAACCCCGTGCTGGAGCTGGAGTACTTGCGACCCGTCAACAGCAACGGGCGCAGGCTTGACCGCAGCATCATCCTCCACTTCCTGAGCATGGGAGAGTTCGTGGACGCCGTTCTGCAGGACGACTTTGAACTCGGGGTGAGTGAAGCCCTTGTCCTACGTGTTTTGCGCCCCTTTTCCCATGCCCTGGTTGTCGCCGTTGCTATTGTTGGTGGTGGTGGTGGTCGTGGTTGAAGTTGTGCTGCTGCGTGTAGTCTGCTTCCACGGCCACCAAAGCGTTGCCACGCCTCCTCCTTCCCCCCTGCCTCTATCGGGGAGGCCGCCTCTTTCCGCCCTGCGTGCCTCGCCAATATCCGCCAACAAGTTAGCAACTGGCGAGAATCAAAGGTTGTATTTTTTCTCGTGTCTTGCAAGTACGGCTCTTCCCAGTCGAGAGGTCGGACGTTTTTTTTTTGGCGACGTGTCCTTTTTAGTGAATAGCAGCAACAATACCTAGCTAGCCACACCTTTTAAGCTTGTTTTCTTCGCAGCAATCAATCCTCCGGGTGCCGTCCCCGTTTGGGACTGCGCCTCTCAGGTAAGGTACGTCTCTCGTTTCAAAGCTTTGACCAAAAAATATGTGATGGAATGTTTGACGATGAGAATGAATATGTCATGAAATGTTTTATCTTTTCTAGGTGATCAGAAGTCCCCTCGAGGCCGCCGTGGAGTCTTACGACACCAAGGCCGAGATGGTGGTGCTGTTCAGGGCCCGCTGCGGCTACATGGCGGTCGTGGTCGTGCCGCTCGTGCCGGGGTGGGCCGTGTGCCGCCAGCTGGGGCTGGAGTACAAGGAAAAGGACGCGCTGCAGCTCAATCTCGACGACACAGATTGATAAATAGTACTTCGTAGTCGTTATTGTCTCTTGATGGAACAATCACATAAAATCAGATCGCGCCGGGGTAACAGGCACATTGCGCTTGCGTGTGTATGTATCCGGCATGGGCGCGCGGGGGGGGGCGGGGCACCGAGGAGGAGGTGTACACTCTGGTGTGGTGTCGAGGGCAAGCGTCCGGCCGTGGGATTCCGACTGCCCTTCTCGGTCGACACGCCAGACATCCGACGTCGTAGTGTCAGCGGCTGCCGGTGACGCTCCTGTTATTCTCCTCGTCATCGCGAGAGCCTGGGGTTTGGGGCGCGGGGACCAGTGGCGGTGGTGCCGCTTCCTGAAATGTTAGTAGGTAGCCCTCCCTATTGTAGTATAGTGGTTTGCCTTTTTCACGAGGGTAGAGGCCAGTGCGGTTCCTGTGGTGTGGTGTGTTGCAGTTAGAGGATGTACGGCATGTATTTTGTTGTGCGCAGTTTGTGTGTTGCCGTGTTACCCGTTTGATTGGGTGTTCTCTTCCTTCTTGCGTTTCGTGACGACAGCAGGATTTTATTGTACCTCCGCTTCCAATGGAGAACAGGCAGTTGGCGAAAAGAGCAATTCCATCGAAGTAGGGCGACCTAGTATTACAGATTCCTTCGACCACGACCTCCACCCCGAAAGCGGTGCTTATTATCAGATGTGTCCTTTCTTCGTGTTGTCGCTTGTTACCCCCGGGGGAGATTGTCATGCCCACGATTGATTGCACCACATGGTCCTGGCGCGTGTTCACTCTTCCCACTTGAATCGAGAACCCAAAACGAGAATAGGCACACTGCTGCGTGCCCTCCATGGAGACTGCGTGCAAGAGGCAGAATTCTTCCTTTTGCCTGCTATCGCCCCCCCCCTTCATTTGAAAGAAATTCGGTCGCCGCGGTGGTCTTGACTATCATGGCAGTGGGGTGTGCGCATAGAATTCGGGGGGGGGGGGGGGGGGGGCCCCCATAAACTCCCAAAAAGGGAATTTTTCGCCCCTTTCCGGGGGAACCCTTTAAAGGGGAAACCCCCCCAAAAACCGGGAACCATTTGCCC
>FN648718.1:7465-21790 GCA_000310025.1 Ectocarpus siliculosus | reverse complement strand
ACGCTTATGACATCCCAAATGACGGGATCTTTCCGTCGCTTCACGGGGAACACATTAGACGGGAGAGCCTCACACAAACCGCGGACCAGTTGCACTTGACTGAGGACGGGGGCTGACGCTTTGCCATTTTTTCTGACCTCTTCGGAGCAAAGCCATTGCGGGCACTAGTCGAGCCGCAAGCTGACATATCCAGTGGTCACAGGGAATTGGGCACAGCACCAAAAAGCGGCAAAAACGAGGACAGACGGAGGGAAAAGGTGCCTCCTCGCTTAAGTAGTCCGCATGGTGTCGGGTGGTAGGCATGTTGAGACTACTTGCTATCTATTGCTTCGGACACATCCTCTCTGTACAGCTGCTGGTTCCGTAGATCTGACCAACAGCGAACGGCCGTCAGCTATATAGGTGTTACGAAACACAACGGCACGTGCGCCTGTCCGTTAAGTCCCCACCGCATTGCCTCTCGTCCTCTCTCGCTCTCTCTCTCTCTCTCTCTGATGACCAGGGTGTCACCGTAGCACATGGAAGACATCCGCACATTGTCGCTGTCAGGGACTGAGCGACACTAACAGACAGCGGAATGCCTCTGATGCGTGACGTTGAGGGGGCGGCGGGGGTGACCAGTGGCCAACGGACGTGATAGCCGAAAGGGGGTATAACATCCAAAACCACCACCCATGTTCCTTCCGCAACATGCGCCGGAACCACGTCGCGACACTTAACAAAACGATCCCAACACAAACACCAACTCCAGAACGTAGTCACGGTTCGGAGTTACTTGACCACCGTACCCAGCACGTTCTGTTTCTCTTTTCAACCACATGAGCAAAACTGCCCTCACAACGACGCAACAACGGCATTGCCATGCTACATGCACGACCGTATGTGCTCCACTAAAGCCATAGCGCATGCTTGCCGTATTCCCGTATTTCCTCCCCGCCCAAACCACCACACGTGCTCCAGCGAAACGGGGGCACGCATGCAAACAAGTACCCATGCCCCCCCCCCCTCGATATTTCTCTCTACTTGGCGGAGTCTGGCGGCTTGCAGTGGAACGGGATGCGCTTCTGCTCCAGGAACTCGAGCACCTCCCCCGGGAGCTCGCCCACAACCTCGATCGCGTACATTCCAGGTCGACATTCGCCTACAGCAGTATCGGTCAACCAACGAATTACCCCCGGCCATCATTAGTCGTTTGCGGCGAGAGGGCGCGAGTGGAGATTTGGGAGGGGGGTGGTGGTAAAATGACAAGATTTCGGCACATTGTACTGAAAATCAACAAACCTGCGCACTCTGGGGGACAGAGAGACAGCACGCCCTCTATGGTTGTGTTGATTGAAGGATAAGCGTGTGGTGTGTGACGAAACGACGTACCGGAGATGCGAGGCCAACGGCAGGGGTCAGTCAGTTTACCGTCGCCGCTTACGCACTGGCGGAGAGGAATCACGTTCCACGTTCTACGAAAGACTACTGTACCATTGCCGCGTGTGCACAGCTTCGGACAGCAACTGCTCAAGGGCTGTGGTTATCTTTTGGGCGAACTAACGGTGGGTAAAAAAACGACGAGAGCACTAACAACAACAACAGCAGCAGTACCGCGCGGCAATGTCCTTTGTACCAAACAGCAACGAAGGCGTCACTATTCCACTCACTGATTCGTTGCCACTTCCCTACCCAGCTGGACTCAGGGTCCATCATCGCGATAAGCCTGTGGCGGTCATCGCCGGGGTGATGGTGGAGATACACGACCAAGATGAAACAAGGAAGAAGACATGAGACCGGGCTGGCGGGTTGGGTGGCAGGTGGAGTGGTACAAAAACCACAAGGCGGCGGGCTGGAATTTGAGAGTAATATGCCACGGACAGACAGAAACGGGCGCAACGCTCACAATCGATGGGCCATGTCCGGTTTATGCCGTGTGTTTCATCATCGAGCTTCTCGGTTGGTTTGAAGTGCACAGCACAACTCGTGCTACTCGAGCTATCCGACCGAGCGCGTGTAGCGCGAAATATGCTTGTCACGGTCCACTGAATCGGGAGGTAAACCAAGTCGTCGTCCGAACTACGGAATCTTCAACACCAAGGAAGAAAAAATCGTTTATGACAGAACCAGCTGCTCCCTTCTCATTTAGATGTATGCAGAGGTTACACAATCACGGAAAACACTCGTTTGCGTCATGTGTTCACGACGACGGACGCGGAAGCGTTCTCCTTCTCACTCTCACCCCGAAAAGTATGTGGTTGTGCAATCCTGAACGCGGGCCTGGTCGCTCTCCATCTGAAGGAACGGGCAGTTCTCGCACCCGTGGTTCACGAACTGCACAAAGCAAGCGAGCGGGCGGTGGGTAAAGAGAGGTACAGTCAATCCGCCAGCAGCAGCAGCAGCAGCAGCGGCGGCGACAAAGACATCTACATACGGCGGGGCAGGGGGGGGAGAGGCGATGGATAGATGGTCCAAGGTCACACGTTCGAACGAATCCCGAGTGGCCACAAGAATCAAATTCAACGAAGCGCCAAGTGCTTCCGTCCGTGGTGTAGAATAGGGTAGGCGGACCCCGTCGTACTGCCTCTGGTTTGAGTACCACATGCCCGACCAAAGGAAGGAATGAAAACACTTTGTACCCACAGGTTCAAGAAGGGGGGCGGAGACTCTGCAGTCTTCGCGTCAAAACAGAGTACACATGGCGGTGGCTCTTCGATACTCAAATCCACTTCCAAACGTGCAGACGAACCCAAAAACCCTAGAATTCATCCCGCTTACGTTCATCCCGCTTACGAATTTCGAATTTCGGAAACCGTGAATGGGGCGGTATACCACCCCCCCCTCCACCTCCGATCCGCCTGCCTGTCTGGTTGGCACCTATCCCGCTACAAGGAGGGGGTGCTCATACCAGCCCGAACTGCGGGAAAGCGTCGTCCGACACCTCCATGGTCAGACCGTCTTCCGACGTCGAAGGGGTCGGATATCGGGCGCCGATGCCTATCGATGCCGGGGGCTACACGTTAACACGTGTTGTAATACTGTAGACATGTACCTCTGTAGACTCAACAAGGCCTGTACAAGTAGTTCGTACACCCTACAAGCAGGTCTCAAAATTCTCTTCCAGAGCACCCGATAAGGGAGGAAAGTGCAACGAAGGGACGGAATCGTTATTATTTCGTATCTGTAAGCGTATGCATGGCACGCAACACACACAACCCAACACACACACACTGACACACCTGGTCGTTGCCTTTTACGAGGGAACAGCGCTTGCAGGCCCGAAGCCCCTTCAGGCTCGTCGGGATTTCTGCCCCGGCAAACTCATCGAGCCCCTCCTCCTCCAGATCCAATCCATCGCCGTAATTGTTGTAACTCATGGACCTACGTGCGCCTGTCCACTGCTGTCACTGTGAATGTCGCCAACAACGCCGTACAGGGTGTACACAAGTCACAAGCTGGAGTGAGTGGGGAGCTGTTCCTGCGGGTGCGGTATAACCTGGGGGTGACGGCAATGCTGGTGGGTAGGAGGTATACAATCTGCGAAACCCCCGGTGCTTGTTGGCGCAATCAGCAATCAGCAAGTCGCAGGTACGCTCTTGTTGTAGCTGGCATCTCTGCCGTAGACACACGCACTAGCTGCTCTGGGATGTTTTCGAGCGCTATATTTGCTGGCATGAGATCTTCTCCAGGGATCGTGGCCCGTGTCTTGCGCGAAAAAGCCTCTCGTGGCCCGCCTGCCCGGGCTTCCCGCAGCACGTCGTTCCGTCGCTCTGCGGCATCAACTTGGGTTGCAGCAGCACCGGCAGCCGACCAGACAGGGCAACGGGAGGTGGCCTCTGCCCAGGGATTGTTGCGGGCAGCAGCAGCGGTGCCCCGACATGGTCGGAAACACGGAGAAGACGGCGGCGATAACGTGTTCCGAGTGTGGGGGGGCTTGCTCGCGGCGGCGGCCACGGTGGCTGCGCAAGGGGCCGATGGGGCCGACACCAAGCAGGTGAGCAAAATACGCATCGGCCGCAGCCTGGCGGTGTCTGACCTGCTGGCTGGCATAACCAGGCGCCTTCAGCGCCAAATGTGTGTGTGTGTGTGCCATGAAAACGTAGCATGCGGTGTTGGTTTAGAAGCTTGTCAAGTTAACAACTGGTGTCAGGTGCGCGTTGTTCCCGGCAGGCGGCAGGCGTCGCTGCTGTCTGCTGCTGTCTCTCCGTACCCTCGAGGGGTTCTTGCGTAGATAAAGGGTCCCTTTTTTCGACTGAGATGTTCAAATCAATTGAGGGAGCACCTGTAGTGTTCACGCACAAGATGCACGTATGGCCAGGTGGAAAGAGCTGCGCAACAAAAAATCTGTTGACTGGCAGCTGTTGCACAGAGAAGCGGCCGGGGCGTGTCTCCACCAGCATTCTACGGAGACTACAGGACCTCACACATCCCTCTCTCAATCCAAGACAAAACAATCCATCCTGCTGCTGCAAGTTCAGGACGGTGGATGCTCAAGCACGCTGTAGGAGTGTCTTAAGCGTAACTAGTTGACTTGCTGGCTTTGTCTGTGTGCGAGCCCAGCCTTGTCTAGCCACGGCGTGGACAGAAAGTTGCCATCGACCGACGAACGACAGCAGCGGCAGCAGCAGCGGCCGTAGCAGCAGCAGAAAACTCAGCAATATCGACAAGTTCGCAACAGCGAACAAGGGAACAGCATCAGCAGTAGCGACGAGTATGCATACAAGAAATCAAAACAACAAGGGCAACAATAGCGCCGTGCGGACCGACCTACCGATTCCCCCCGCCTCGCCCCTTCTTTCTCCCGGCAATAACGCCTCTAACCTCTAACAAGCATGCGCGATAAAACGGTCAGGCCGCCTCCGCTGCTGCTTCTGGGGGGACGATGAGACAACAATCACGACGAAATCGAGCACCCGTCGGAGAGCTGCCGGTCGGACGGCATGCGGTGGCGGATGCCGTGGAGAGCGCCTCGCCGTGGGTGGTAAACATCGTCTCGGGATCGGGAATGTCCGCGGGTAAGCACAGTGAGCAACCCTCCTCCCGTCCCCGTGAGGGTGCCCTGCCGTTCATGGACTACTTACAGCAGTACCTGAGATAGACAGATAGATGCTGTCCTGGAAAGTCGCAGTTTTACAGGTACAAAAGAAAGACTCTTTACCTCTTCGAGAGAGTATCACATCTGCAGTTTTGGGGGTCCCGGAAGTCGGAAATTGGTGGCATCATGTGTTGGTTCAGGATCCGTTATATACAATGCGTTGGGGTCAAGATGACCCTGCATTTCGATCGAACAGCAGTGGAAGACGGCTCCACTTGTAGCTGGAACGGTACCATGAGAACGATGCTCACGCTCAGCTGATAGGTGGACTCATGAGTCCTGCGAGACTACACGGAAACGAATTTAGGGTGCCCGTCTCCCCCGACCCTCCCTCTCGGTACACGTCCGCTAGCAGTAACTATTCACGAAGTTGCGGCGCAGGCTATTACCACAGCAGTGAGGGCGAACCCGCTTGTTACTGCTGTAAGTCGTGTAGCGCCATCGCCTAACGGAGATGTGGTCAACTGTTGAGTGGTCCGAGGAAGATTTTATACATGCGCTTCTGTCTTGGTCAGCCGTTCAGCGCGGTTGATGCTTCGAAAGAAACACACACGATACACTCTCCCCCCCCCCCCCCCCCCTCTCGCTCTCTCCCTGTCTCCTGTCTCCACACGCACAAACATGGCACATGCTGCTGCTGCTGTTGTTGTTGTACTAGGCGCACCTGCTGCTGCTCTTGGTCGCGGTCGTGTATTGGCTTACCCTCTATCCAGTTAACTCCTCCCCGGTACCCTTCACAAAAGTCATAGCAAAGAATATTTCCTCCGCGTCGCAAAGCTGAACCAAAATGAGGTACACAGATGATAGAAAGCTCAAAGTATTCGCGGCTTCTCGTTTCCTTTTCAATGCCTTTACCTTTCCGGTGTGGTGGTGGTGGTGGTGGTGGTGGTAGAAGAGGCTGGCGGTGCGATGAAGTGGGACTCAGACGGCGTGCGCAACATGGGGTCAGGCTTCGTCATCTCCGGGGACGGTCTGGTGGTGACCAACGCCCACGTGGTGGAGAGGTTCGCGGACGGGGCGGTGGTCATCACCCTCGACGGCGGGCAGAAACTGAAGGTACATGCGGAATACATTGGTATTGCACAACCCTTTTCTTGTGTGAGAATGTGCACGTAGGAGCGCTAGATTGGCAATAGCAGTGGTGCCGGTCGGTTGAAGGTAAATGGTGTACCATTTTCTTGTGAGGGTGTGCATGTAGGAGCACTGAGCTCGCGGTATGTAGTGCAAGTATTGCCGATCGAAAAATAGTGCCGCCGCCCGGTACACCAGCAGTAACAGTGCCCTGCATCGAAATCGCGTGTGGCACGGATGGAATATTCTCTTCAAGTTGTCTCGGTGTTCTCTGAATATACGTAAGAGACGACGGCCGGAGGCTGTCAGCAGATGATCTCACACCCGCAATTTTGTTTACTCGGGGTCAACGATTCAACTAGTGCTGCTGTGTCGTCGTCCAGATTGCACATCCCCACGCGCGCGGTATCCGGAGTTCATTTAGTGCATGCATATTGGTCCCCTCCCTTCCGACGAGACCCCCGTTTTGATCTCTCCGTTTGTGCTTTTCTCCGTCTCTCTCGTCGAGAAGGGAAAAGTGCAAGCGATGGACCGGAGGTTCGATCTAGCCCTGCTGAAGGTCGATGTGCCCCCCGGTCACGAGCTGCCCGTGGCCAAGATAGGCCGCTCGGTGACGCTGAGGGCCGGGGAGTTCGTGGTGGCCATGGGGAGTCCGCAGGGCTTGTCGAAGTCGTGCACCCTGGGGATCGTGAGCGCTACCACGCGGCGCAGGAGCGAGCTCGGTGAGGGGAGGGAGGCCGCTAGAGGGAGAGGGAGAGAGATAAAGAGAGAGAGACAGAGGGACAGAGAGACAGAGAGGGAGAGGGAGGGAGGGAGGGAGGGAGGGAGAGGGAGACCAGCGATCTCCTTCCTTGGGCGAGAGGGCTTGTTGCACTGCTGCTTGCATCGCTGAACGTGGTCAGCTCCGTTCCTCTTTGCAACCCCCCGCCCTTGGTTGTTTTTGGTGCAGACACAACCGCAACCGTTCTTCTGTTGGTCATTGCAGTCTGCGCTTGTCTCTAAATACTCCACCGCTATTTGATAGTGTCGCAGTGTAGGAGCGACGGGAATGCTGAAAACTTGTCGCTTTTTTTGTCGAACGCAAGCACGGCAAGGGGAACGGGATGGGAAGAGCAATGATATTAGACCTCAGTGTTTGTGTTCCTTCTGCATGACGCTGTCTGATGCATCAAACATATTCCGAAAGGTGCATGTTGTCGCCCAGATTAGATGAGACCAAGAGGCACACACGCTCGGTGTCGCGTACGCGGTATGTATTGCATGCTTTCGACAGAAGGTGTTGTTGCATTTTTGATGCGTAAGACCTCCCTTCGTCCGCCGTGTCGTCCGTGTTGCCTTCCTTCTTTGCTTGTGTCCCTGCCCAACAGTGGCTGATGCGAGAACAGAGACGATCATGAGCGATTCCACGGACTTCATCCAGACGGACGCGGCGATCGCCTCGGGCAACTCGGGTGGCCCTCTCATCGACCTGGATGGGAGAGTAATCGGTTAGTCTCGCAGAACGATGGTACTGCTGTGGGGTGTTGCTCGTCTCTCTTGTTCTTGTGATCGGTGGTTGTTGTGTTTGGCGAGGTGACGGTGGTGTTGGTGTGCGCGGGAGAGCGCTGACGGGTACGTGATTGACGCATGCCTCGGGCGCGTCAGACAGACGAGACCGAACACCATCGAACGAACGAGGGGTGTTGCAGGTGCAGCGACAACGAAAGGGCAATGATGCCTTCCTTCCATTTTTTGTGCTTCGTCGCATTCCTGATGTGCATTCTGCATTGGAGGGGGGAGCGGGCAAGAAACTACTGTTCGGTCGGGGAGGGGGGGTACCGTGCATGTTGAATTTCTTCGGGGGTGTTGTGTTTCACGACAGGGTACTACTCACTATCCCCCCCTCGAAGACTACACCAAGTTTTCTTCGCTTGGCCTAGCGCGTCCTCGATTGTCATGTTGTTTCGCTGTTGATGTTGAATGCTTTTTTGTTTTGTTTTTTGTCCTCACTTCAAATCAGCGCTCACTGCAATGTATGTGACAGAGAGAAGACTAAGTGTTGTCATCCTCGCGTGTTCTGGACTGTCAGTTTCAGTGCACCATTGGGATTCTTTTTTTACGACACACCAGCCGAGGTAACGCGACCCGGCAGGGAAGGCCACACATGCCGCGTGAGACTTGTTATGCCCGTGCGTTTCTTCTCCCGGAAGATGCTTTACAATTGGTCATTTTCCTCCTTGATGCTAACTTTGTTGCTTATCTGCCGCTGTTGCTGTTGCTGCAACCTCACCAAAGGCATCAACACCCTCAAGCTCAGCGGTACGGACGGAGTCGGGTTCGCCATCCCGATCGACACAGCATGGCAGGTAAAATATTCTCCAGTCAAATACCGTCGTCGTGGTTTGTGAATTCTTGGCCTGGCCTTTCTTTTTTGTTTGTGTTTTGCCTTACCGCTACAGCATATTCTATGATAGGCACAATCCTGTCTTGGCGAAGAAGTGTGTGATGTGCCTCCTACCCGCTTCACGGCTCCACCAGTAAGACCCGGCCCATATTTTTGAGGCGCTATACATAGTTTGGGGAATTGCATGGACGTTTGACGTTGTGACAAACCTCTTGGAGACTCAGAACTGCGAAACAATGTTGCTCGTTCCACAGTAATGGCGGGGAAACGGCCGGGAATTTTGAAGACTGCGCGGAAAACTAGCATTTAGAATGACAACGGAATCCTTTGGTAATGACTGCAACAGCAACGCCAACGATGATGATGATAATGATGATGATGATGATGATGATGATGATGATGATGACAGGTTATCGAGGATCTGCGCACACAGGGGCGGGTGGACCGGCCACAGCTGGGCATGCGCCTCGTCACCACGGACAACCAGAAGGGAAAATCGAGTGGAGTCATGGTGAGGACGGTCCGTAGGAAGGGAGGGCGGGAGGGAGGTGCTCGTACCATCTTAAAAGTTCACTACGGGTGCCGCATTTTCACCCCTACTGCTCTCTAGTGCCGTCGCCTATAATAGTCGTGCCCATCTCTCTCTCGCTCCCTCTCCCTCTCTCTCGTTATTTTTGGCTGATAGAGGAGGCTAGGCTTTTTGCTGTTGCCCGGGCTTGAGCACTAGAATAGAGGCAAACTTCGGCAACGACGCAAACAACATCCATAACCTAGGACCACGAGTCTTTTTCATATTCCCGATGTTCCCAACGCAACCACCTAGCCACGGCTTGCTGTCTATCGTGTCACCGAGGGCACGCGCGTGTGATCTGGTTGTCGAAACAATAACCCCGTTGATTCAAAATTCAGCACCCCCGAGATGACAACAGATTTTCAAAACGAAACTAATAGAGTTGTTTGTGCACCTTGTTGATGTGACCCGAACCAACTGCTGCCCGAACGTAGATCTTGAGCGTGACGCCGGGGGGAGCGGCGGACCGGGCCGGCTTGCGATTCGGCGACCTCATCACTGAGTTCGATGGGAAGGCGGTGACAACCACCACCGAGGTGATTGGCCCACCTGAACCTACAGTATGTTTCTTCTGTTTGTAAGGTTGATGCGTGTAGCGTAAGTAGAGTATTATAGTTGAGAGTTGGTTCGGTGATGGGTGCCTGTGTCGATACGTTGTTCACAGCTGCTGTCAGAGTCGTTGTCGTCGTTGTTGTTGGTGTGGCAAGTTCGTCGTCTAATGTTCGACTCCAAGTGCATACGTGTGCTCGTGAGGTACCGGTTGGATCAACCTCTTGTCCTCTGTGCAGAGCAGACGAGTTTGGTTGAGGCTTTCCCAGTTGAGCTGAGGCAGATATTTTTTTTCTGTGTTTGACGTTGTTTTTTTTTTTTTTTAAGTCTGCATGCAGAACGGGGCGCACACGTTCGGATAGAATCGTGTCATTCCTCTTTTTTTTTTTCTCTACCTGTTGCTGTTGCTCGATATGGTGTCGAAGGTGGTTGCGGTTGCGTCCACTGATCTGGTTTACGAACCAGCGACCGCTACTTGTACAGCAATTAGAATTGTGGGTGTGCTCCGCGACCTCCGACCAACACCGGAGTCGGCAACAATTATCTCATTGTGCCTCTATTTTCTATTTTTTTCTGTCTGTCTTCTCACTCTTGTGTCAGCTACGCCAGCAAGCCTGTTTTTTCCCGCTTGGTTTTGCGACGTCGTGGAATGTTGGCGTTTGTGTTGGACAGTAGTTATTTCTCCCTCTATCCCCTGCCCTCCGTCTCTTGTCTTGTGCATGTCACCGGTCAGGTCAGTAAATAGTAAATACGGTCGCTACGACTGCTGCTCTGATGCATACGCCAACCACCATCTCGCTACCACGGCCTGCACGTCACCCGTGCTGCATGTCTCTCTCTCTCCCTCTCCGTCCCTCCTTCTGTCTCTTCGTCTCGCTCTCTCCCTCTAGGATCTCTATCCATGCTTGCCCCCCTCACGCAGCCCCTCCATGATTCCAATTCCACCGATTTATAACGCCCGACTGTCGCCTTATCATCATCCCATCCGCTGTCGTCGTCTTCGTCGTCAGGTGCTGCAGCTCATCGGCCACCAGGTCGGGCGGGCGATCCCGATGACCGTCGTAGCGGCGATACCGCCGGTGGCGGACCCCGGTCACCCCCCGGAGGAGAGCGAGACGCCGCCGCCGCCACCGCGCCGCGTGACGGTGGTGACGGAGTCGGACCTGCCGCGGTCGCCGCCGGCCGCCGCCAACGGTTCGGGCTCCGCCGCCGCCGGTTCGGGTGCCGGTGCCGGTGCCGGTTCCGGTTCCGGTTCCGCCGCCGCCCCTTCTTCGAGTTCTTCTTGTTCGCCGAGCCTGCCGCTGCACCGCGAACGACGCTGACCGCGGCTTAGCAGCAGCGGCGCGGCGGCTGTTTTTGTTTGGACGGTGTGTGTGTGTCGTGTGTCCACGTGTTTTCGCTCGCTTTGGTCGAGAGATGGGCTTGGCCGGGGGAGAGAAGGGGGGAGTACGGCTGTACGTGCAATGGGTTGTTGATGTAGCCGTCGAGGGGAGAAGGTGTGCTTTACGGGTCTGAAACACCCTGTCTGTCGGGTCTTGAATTTCGAGCTGGTTTCGGAGACGGCGGCCTGGCACGCGCAGGCGAAAGCTTGTTCTACAGAGTGCAAGGAAGCAAGCACACGAGATGATCTACTTGCTGTACACCTGTGGCTCTATTTGCTGCCTTGGGCATGCATGCGCCGCGGAAACATTTGTCTCTCAACGACCAGATGCACAAATGCTCCGCCCCCCCGGACGCCCCGGCGCGATGCAAGTCGGATTCTGTGAACAACGCAACGGCACAAGTACACATGACAAGATCATCACACCATCACCACCAAAGCAATTCTTTGCCTGCTCTACTGCTCTCGCGGGGTACGATACACGCATGATCGCAAGAGACTTGTTTGTTTCGGCCGAGCGAGATACTCCCTCATCTCGCGGGGAAACAAAACTAACGTGTCTCTCAGAACACAAAAAACGCCTTCTTTCTCGCCGTCGGTTGTTTCCCTCAACATGGCTCCGCACGCCTTCCTTCCCGGGCCCGGACAGAAAACAGGTGTTAACGTTGTTGCGGCAAGACACCTGCACCATGGGATGCTTTTTTTTGTTTCTCTTGTGCCTCGTTTCGACGTTTTCATACACAAATGCCGGGCACAACAACATCAGGCACCTCGTCAGAGTTAAAAGGAAGAACAACGCTAGTAGGCTGGTTTATCGCACAACGCGCAGCAGAAGTTGGGGTACGATGTACAGGGCCACATACAATCGACAGTCTACATCTATAGGAAAACAGATCCCTGCGGGCCATCAGCCCCAAGCATCTCATGACGACATCACATGGCGACCCAATGCTAAGCAGCGTCGCGCGCCGGTCCAATCCGGTCATCCCACGCGACAGAAACATTTCGCACCACTCCCGCCCCCCAAAAAAAATCGCACGCGTAGCTACATCGTGCCAGACGCGGCTGCGGCGGGCGGCAGAGCAAACCAGGAGCACCGCAAATCCCAATCGAGACAGCCAGCCAACAGACAATAATAGCTGGACCGGTGACCTCCCCGGGCGGATCCGGGTAGCCCCAACAAGCTCACTGCCAACACCAGCTTGAGAAGACTTGGACAGCAAGGGAAGCGGGGTAGACTATAGAAGTATGTATATATCACAACGACTGCCCAATCTGTCCTCTTCGCGCGCGATGCAACACAACCTGTAGGGAGGGAGTTGTCGAGTCGTGTGCGGCGTTTTCTCTGCGGCCGGCCGTCAGCACGAAAGGAGCGACCAAGCCGTTGTCCCCCCTCGGGCACAACTACACTCGAAGGCGTTCGCTTTGGCTACACGGCGTCGTACAAGCAACAGCAACACAGCAGGCACTCCACGAGTAGATCTAACACCTCTCTCGGGAGTTAGTTGTACAATCCCTGCGCCGTCTGTTTGGTACCACCGCCGTAGCTCTTAAAAGTCTCTTTCTGAAAAATTGAAAAAGCTGTCAATTTGTGTCCACACCGTTGTCTCGCTGCTGCTGCTGCGGCTGCGGCTGCTGCAGAGGCCGCAGCGTCGGCTACAGACAGAAGGCTCGGCAGGCCTTGATCCTAGGCACCAGCGCACCGTCCAACCGCCGCACGATCGCCCCGCTAGCGCCACCTGCTCCTCCTTTCGTCGCCGCCGACCGAACCGCGGCCGAAAGTTTCTCGGCATCGTCCAGGAGCTCCGGCAGCGGCATGTCAATGTCCTCAACAACGGCATCCTGCCCTCCAGCTCCTCCTCCTCCTCCTCCTCCTCCTCCTGAACCCTCCCGGGACGTCGCTGGCGGGGGTGCGCTGTGCGGCCACCCTCGACCCCCGCCCCCGCCGCGGGACTCCCACGCCCCCAGGCTCACCAGGAGCCGCTCGAGGTCAGACTCGCAGGGCCCCAGGTCCGCCAACCCGCCGCCGCCGCCGCCGCAGTCGCCGTCGTCGTCGCCGCCGCCCGCGACGGACGCCACCACCGCCCCGAGGCTCGTCGACACGGCGAGAACCACCGCCTCCGCGAAGCACTCCACCGCTCGCCGCTCGATCGCCGCCGCCGCCGGCGATTCTACCCCGGCACCGACGACGTCTACCGCTCCCCTTCCCGGTGCCGTTGCGCCAGTGGCTTCTCCTTGCCCGTACTGCTGCTGCCGCTGTTGCACCGCTGCCGCTGCCGCTGCTTCCGTGGTGGTGGTGATGGTGGCTGCAGTTGCGGGGAGGGTGTGGTCGAGGCCGGCGACGGCGAGCGCCGAGGCGACGGCGAGGATCTCGCGAGTCAAGCGTCGCGCCAGCCCCTTCTCCCCCAGGAGAGCCTCCCCGAGGAGCGCGTACACCGGCCGGATCAGCACCAGGACGTCCTTCTTGACGCTAAGCGGCGGCCGCCCCGGCGGTGGTTGTTGCCGTGAGACCGGCGACCGCGATGGAGGGCCGGCAGCGGCGCCATGGTGGCGGCCAGCAGCACCACCACCGCCGTCAGCGTCAGCGTCACCACCGCCGCCGTCGTCGTCCAATCGGCGGCGACCAAGCACGCCCGCCAAGAGCGCCAGGAGCCGGCCGGTCTTGCTAACGGAAAGGGCCATCTGCTGCTGCTGCTGCAGCTGCTGCCGCACACGCTGGAGCTCCGTCCCCGCCACCACATCGCCACCACCGCCGCCGTCGTCCTGCAGCGTCGGCGGCGGTGGCGGTGCCCTGCCACCGACAACGGCGGCCTCCAACAAGAACCGCGCGACGCGGAGCTTCCGGTCGCCGAGCATCTCCTGCCTCAGGCCCTCCCGGAGCCTCGACCGCACGGCGGGATCCCGGCCAGGCAGCGGCGCCAGCGCGGCGGCCGCGGCCAAGTCACCGAAAGCGTCGTCGCCTTCGCCCTTGCCCCTGCCCCCGCCACCCGCTCCCGTAGTTACCCCACGCCCACGCCGTGGGCAGCACGGGTACGCGGGGTCCCCGCGCAAGCCCGACGCCAGCGAGGCCAGGAGGGGGGTAAAAGACAGGTTGGCGGCGCTAGCGTTAGCGTTGGCGCGAGTGTCGTCCGACCTCGGCGTTTGATCGCCGCCGTGGATGGCGTGGTCGTTGATGTTCTTGATCCATCCGGTCACCGGGGGCATGGTCAGAGTCGTCTGGATTACGTGGAGATGCGAATATCATGGGGAGAGGGGGTACGGGGCTTAACTTGGGGGGGGGGGGGGGGGGGGGGGGC
>FN648716.1:48868-60347 GCA_000310025.1 Ectocarpus siliculosus | reverse complement strand
AAAATCCGGGTTTTTGGAAGGGGGGTGTTTTCTTTTGCCAGGGGGGGGGGGCCAGGGGGGCCCTTGGAAGGCGGACAAGATGGGAAGGGGGAAAGAACAGGGGGCCATTTTTCCCTCCCTTTTACCTTTCCTTAAGGCAAATTCAGGGAAATTTTTGGGGGTTTCCGGGAACTTTTTGAATTTTTCCCCCCCCCGGGGGGGGGGGGGGGGGGGGGCTATGTGTCTTGAATTTTTTTCTACGAGTACCCTTGGAACAAGCGAAAAATAATCGGATCTTCTTTTCACCGTTCCGTGGAAAAAAGCGTTTTTTTTTCGTTGCGTTAACAATAACCCTTACTTACCATTGGGCCGACGTTAGAAGCAGTCTTGCTTGTACACAGCGTGGAATATTGCTCGAACCAACTCAAATGAAAGCGTTGGACAAAGTATGGCCTTTCTTCTACGGTAACGTCGTACGTGTACTTGCGCGGCGGTGAAGTTCTCGTTCCACCCTATCCTGTTCACACGTACGTTACGCTCTCCGTGGACAGCCCGGGAAAACGCGTACTCGGGTTGTACTGCATGAAGAAACGTAATTCAAGGTGCTGGACAACCTCAAAAGAGACAGCTACAAAATGCGAGGCATCCCGTTGTCAACAACAGTCGTGAGACACGTAAGCATGAAGCCTGCATGTATGTGGAAGCCGTTTTTCGACCAAATCCGTCCCTCCCGCCGGCTACTTGGTACATATCACTGCCAGCATTTAGCATCCTACTCTCCATCTCTCCATACAGCAGTATGCTTTCGTGCCAATTTTCGTGCCAATTGGCAACAATTTCAGCGCGTTCTCGTGTTCGCAAGGTACGTGCCGTGGGCTCGGGAGAGGTTCCGCCGCGTCCATACGGCCTGGTGGTGCGCTTTTCCAAATTTTTTTGGACCGAGCTGAGATCTTTCACTGTTGAGTTCTAGCGCTGTGGTGTATGGAACTTCATCCTACTTTGGGCCCATCGCTAGCTATTGGAGATATCTACAGCCGCAGTGCTTCATCTTTGAGGGGTGGCTCTGCTGTGGGCGTGTACAGCATGGTAGAGTGCCAATTGGCGCTGACGTACGTCTGAATTTGTTTTTTGCCCTGCGCTGACGTACGTACGTGTGTCCGCACACGCAACCATTTTGACCGGTGGAGGATAGGAGTAACCACAAACAGGTAGATGCGTTAAACACACCTAAACGATGGTGTGCGTCTTATGGACGGTTTGAAGTACACGCATAAACAGCGAACATACAAATCAATGTGGGGGCAGTCAAGTTCCATACAAAAGCACACCACAATGTCGTGCTAATGAACTGTAAAATCAAGACAACAGAAGCAGCAGCAGTGGAGAACGGGCGTGAAGCCGCGCGGGAAGTGGCACGCACACGAATCTCCGATATCCATGGGAGAAAGGTTGCTCCCCGGCGATCGAGACCGGACAGCAAAACCGCAGAAAAATCTCAGCCGCATGGTGAGATGACCCAGCAGTCTGCCGGTTGTGTAAGGTGAAAGCGTGTGTATGAAGTGTGGTTACACCAGAGAGCAGGAGGCGGCGCAACAATAACAACAGCTGTGCCGGGTGTGGTGCTGAAACAGAACAACAACAGATTTTTTCCTCGGGATGCTGATCCACGCACAACGACATCAGCCGTGTGTACATACACTAGACCTCCCCCCGCGTGTGGCTTTGGTCGGGAACTGGTGTGGTAGGGGTATACAGCAGTAGTTCATGAGCAGCCACAGGTAGGTGAGGGAAGCCCGGGCAGTATTAGGGGTGTTACACCTGCTGCTGCAGGCTGGTGATGAATCACATCCGTGCAGGCTTTGATGAATCCGACGTCAACGGAAAAAATCGTGTGGGACGTGAGCATGGAACATCCGCAATAAACTATGAGATGGCACCCTGAAAGGTGGAGATGACACAGCGCCAGGGTATGGCCAGATCGAGCAAATGACACGTAGATAGGCAAGCGGGGTTCACCAGTAAAGTTCCAAGGAGGAATTGCATGTGGCAGTGTGCTCACACGGCAAGCTGTGTGCAGGTCAAAATAAAAAAAACGAGAAAAAAAAAAAATGTACGACACAGGCACAGAGTGTCAATGTATTTGGGAGAAATTGTCGGAACCGATCATCAATCCAACAGAGGAAAAAAATCCCGCAATGTGTGACGGCGCCACGGCGTAGTGGGCTCCAATACGTAGTAGTGGGACCTACAGCAGTTAGTCGTGTGTTGGCGTATGATGCCGAACCTGGTGCTGCGGCGAAAACGAAATTTTTGTGGCGTAGCCAATTTTAGACTACACATCCAATTTTTGGTCCAAAATTCCCATAATGTCTGGAAATTCGGGTCCAAATATAAATATCTGGAACCAACATCTTCATTTTTTTACACGCTGCAAGGCAACTTTCCAAATAAATCTCGCCGCGTGTGATGGCGAGAGGGCATACCCCTTAAACCACATCCCGCACTCCACACACAACGACCCCACAAGCGCGATACCATGGTAGGGCCCAACATAGATAGGGTTGGTGGTCACCAAGGGCAAATCCCGGCTGGACTCAGAAGAGGTTAATGGCGCTGCTGTAGGTCCAGCCGCATTCAGTTTTCCCTGCTCGGCGCCAGGCAACACCTCGGGCCAAGGCGAAGCGCGAAGCAACACGATGCCGAGAGCATGTCCTACTTGCTGGCTAGCGCCAGCCAGGTTGTTGAAAGGAGAAGCCATCATGTCCCGGGCCTCGAGGTGTGTGAGAAGCTTGTTTTCTGTCTACGCCGCCTGGTGTGTGTGTGTGTGTGTGTGTCTCGCTCTCGTCCCCTCTCTGTTGTCTCGCCGCACTCGCTCGCACCCCCGCCACCCCAACTCTTTGTCTCGCACTGCAAGTTGAAGCATGTGTACCGGGTGGTATTCATGGTACAAGCTGCTGCACCCACATGTATTCCCTTGACTCTGTAGCAAACATACATATCAAATCATGCTGGTGCCACGGCGCTGTTGTACCTATTTTGTGAGTCCACCTCTCTCTGCATGTAGTTTGTACGTTTGGGCAAATACATGAAGAGAGTACTGCAATACTGCTGTACGTGGTCTGCTTCTGTGTCGCGGGGAAACTACTGCTGTAGTATTGCCGGCACAGCACCCGTACGTAGGGCAAAAACTATGTTGTACCGGAGGCAATAATTCCATAACTTCATGTCGAGGGTGGAATCTCGTGGAAAATGTCCACCCGCATGAACAACAAGTAGTAGTTGACAACACGCAGCCTGGTTGATTATGTCGCGTATGTCCCGTGATGGTTCGTGTATACTGCATAACTCTAACCTTATTCGCAGGAGCAGCAGTAGCAGCAGCAGCAGCACAGCGTGGTCTAGTGCACTCAACTGGCAACGCCGTCTATATCGATCCATCAAATCCATCAGCATATTTATGCGGTTTGGGCGCCTTATTCTCATTGGCCAACGCATGACAGTACCGCTGTAGCACACACACACAGCGTGCATTGCATGATGCGCACAGCAGTCACCCGTAGCAGGACGACCGCAATGGGGTCTTTTTGGATTTTTGGAGGAGTGGAGGGGAAGGAAGTAAGCGAATTTCTTCCTCCGTCATCTGCTGGGTGCTTGCTTGTGCCGCAAGTACCTGCTGCTGCTAAGGGTACCGCCGTGCTACAACGCATATGTAGACTGCCGCTTGCCGCCTGCCGCGGCCGCTGGACAAAGCGACCATCTCCGGAACGGCAAGCACTGCCGGTACAGCAAAGTGGAAGCAGTGTACCGAGCTTCATTGTGCAGCGTGCGGAAGGTATGGCATTTCTACGCATGTACATTTGCACGTGTAGGGCGTTGGTCGTTGGTCGGCATTTGATTTGTTCGGTGTACTCTCGCCTGCCGATCCCGACTTGCTACAATGAACCACGAAGTGCGAGGAGCAGTAGTAGTTGTAGTCAATACAAGGGCGCTTCGCGGACGACCGCTATCGGGGGTCGCCGCTGCGCTCGTAGGTTGCATGGCGATGGCAAATTTGTGCGGGTTGAGGTTTGAAAGGAGAGGAACGAAGCCGTACTGTAATTGTTGTTTGGAAAAGATATTCTTCGACGAACATGGTACTTGTTTGAATGGTGTGCACCCTCTACAAGAGGGCACACTCCTCTAGACTACACCCGAGGTACGCGTAGAAGACAGCAAGCTACATACAAACGTCGAAGAGCGTGTACTTTTATGGCCATCTTTACAAATAAATGTGGAAGACGCGTACGGGCGGCAAATCGGTACGACAATGCCGCAGATTGATGATGTCGTACGGAGATGACAGCGAAAGCTTATACGGCAAGCTTACAAATGTGCAAGACGCGTTCGGACTGCGGTAGTTTCGGTACCACAATCCCGCAGATAGATAGATCTGATCGATAATTCGGGTGGCTCAGTTCTTTGTGTTGGGAGTGTAGAGCAGCTGGGCCATGACGGGCCGTGGTAGGGTAGGGACGTATAGGAAAACGTGTTGTAAAACGTATAGTGGTCATCGGGGGCGTGCTTCAGCTCGTCAATCGGTCACGGCATGGAGTCACGGGTCACGCTCATCACGCTCAAAGTACCTAACGAATGTCCATGAATCTCCACCATTGCATCACACTCCCAAGGAAAACATGAAGAAACTTCTTGTTCCTCCGCACTCGTCACTACATCAATACGTAAGATATCACCCACCATGCTATGCTACGAGTATATCTAATAGCCCCCCTGCTCGTATACATCGTCATGCGCCGGCAAAATATCAATATTATCCTCACCGTTACCACCATCTCCAAAACAAGAAAAACTCCTGAAAGACAATCAAGAAAAAAATACCAACCAAAACTCCTACGACCTTCACCAGACTCTCTCTTTCTCTTGTCCAATCTCGTCTTTCTCTTTCTCCCTCCACTACAGAATACGAATCGACCCCAAAACACTTCCTTCACTGCAAGTTCATCACAAAGTCACGGTGCAACGCAAAAGACTCCTTGCTAATAGCCTTCGTCAAGAAGTCTGCATGCTGGAATTGCGTCGGCACATGAGTAATTGAAATCTCCTTCCTCTCTACATCGATGTGCTTCGAGTTGGAGTTCGTGATCGGGTTGTGCGCAATCTGAATCGCTCCCTGATTATCCTCGAACACCGGGATGCACGGCATAACCGCATCTGGCAACATAAAACGCCACACCTGCCTCAAGAACAACACTTCCTTCAAGACGTCGGCAATTGCCACATACTCTGCTTCCGTGGTGGAAAGGGTGACGCATTTCTGCGTTCGGGAAAACCAAGTCACACCCCCCCACACACACATCACTAGCCCCCTGATACAGACCTCCGGTCTGCCGCCGTGCTTGCATAGTCGGCATCCACAAACACCTGCATGCTCATACCTGTCACGACGCCCCTCTCAAATGTAATCCCCATCCAACTCGTCCTGCGTACGTACCCTAAAATACCGAGTGCTGCCTTCCAGTGCACCATCTTGGGAGACGCGCAATACCGCGCTACTGCTCGAACTGCATTCGCGATGTCCGGCCTTGTTTGAGTGGCCAACCACATCAGGGATCATACCAACTCGCGAAAAGGGACGTCAGCACTCGCTTCATTCATGTCAAAGTCGGTGAGCTTAACGCTAACCGGCAGAGGCACACTCTGCCCCCACTCAACGCCATACTCTGCAGCCAACTCTTCGGCAAACCTCTGTTGTGAAATCTTCAGCAGCCCTCTCTCTACGTCTCTCTCGTAAAAGCACGCGGAGTACCACCTCAACTCTCCAAGGTTCTTCACGGGGACCATCTCGTTGAGATCCCTCTCCTTCTGCCCTACGGCAAAAATGTCATCCACGTGGACCACGATGATCATGATCACACGTCCCTCCTCCATCAATCGAAAAACACGTGCATCCGCCAGACACTGCAAAAAACCTAAAAGTAACAAACACCTCGTCAGGTGCGCATGCCAATGTCGTGATGCCTGCTTCAAACCATACAGACTCTTGCACAGCTTCACGATCAGGCCAGACAACCTACCACAACCCTGCGGTAAGCGCATGAAAACATCCTCTTCAAGCTCAGACTGCACAAAAGCCTGCTGAATATCGAAATGGCACAAGTCAAGATTCTACTCACATGCTAATGCTCTCAACAAGCGCACACCAGACACTGATACGGTGGGTGCAAAAAATTCTCCAAAATCAATCGAAGCCCTCTGCATGTCCCCCCGTGCTACAAGTCTTGCCTTGAATTTTGTCGGCCATCCGTACTCGTCTGCTTTACAGTTCAAACCCACTTGGCATTGATGGCGTTCTCTACTGGTTGCTACACCGGACTAAAAGTTCCTGCATCCAGCAAACCGAAAAACTCTCGACCGACTGCATCATCCCACAACTCTGAGTGTTGAGACCGCATGGCCTCCTTCAACGTTTTCGGCACTCGGAGGTCGCTGGCGAGGCAGTGAGGAAGGTCCGGCATCTTGTCAGGAGGACGCTCGGCGCGAAGAGCAGCGTCCACGTCCTCGCGGGTGGCGAACATCGAGGCGAACATGTGCGGTCTCCCCCCCCCCCGGAATCCACGGGCCCCCCAGCTCCCACTGCCCCCCCGCTCTCACGGCCTCCAAAGCTCGGATCCGGCGGCGGCGGAGGCGGTGGGTCACACCGTCCTTGGTCGACGGCCTCGCGAGTGGCCAGCGACGAGATGAGGGAGTCCTTGTCCATCACCGCTAACAGTCCAAGGCGGTGGTGGAGAGCGGCGCCGCCACCTGACGGCGGTTTGTTGTTGATCTCCCATGAACCGCACTCCATCGCCGCGCGTGCGGCCGTGGACCCTCGTGTCCTCTCGTCCCAACTCCTTGACGGCTCATTTCGAGAGCGGCGGGTGCGGAGGAGCGGTGGCGGCGGCGCTGACGGGCTGCGGCGGCAGGCCCGGGGGCGAACGGGGCGGCGTCGCTGCGGTCGACGGTGGGGCTGATGGTGGGGCGTCGGAGATCGGCGACGGGGCTGATGATCCTGTGAAGATCGGCGGAGAAGCGGGCGGCAGCGGTGCGGTGGTCGCTGGTGCAGGCGGGGTGTACCTGTACGTCCTGGATAGCGGGGGCGGCGGCGGTGCGGCATCGGCCGCAGGTACGGCGGCGGCCGGCGAGGGCGCCGCGGTGACCGAAGAACCCCCCCCGATGCCCGGCACCGGTGCCGGCGCTCCTGCCCGGCGGTTTACCCACACGACGTTGTTGGTGAGGGCGAGGCGACCGGTGTCAGCGCGAAGAATGACAGCGGTAGACGTAGAGTGGTTGTTGGCGCCGTGCAGGTAGAAGCACCGCGCGGATTGGACGTCCGCCTTGGTAGCCCGCTTCACGCGCATCATCCCCTCCTGGAAAAAAGGGACGACGGTGAGGGGCGGTTTCCGGCCGAAGAACGCCTCGAACGGCGACATCCAGCCCAGGTTGGCCTTCGTCGCCGAGCGGTTGAAGCAGGCGGATGCCCACAGCGCCGACGCGAGCCACAGGCGGTGTCCGTTGACGCCGACGTTGGGGATGGAAGAGAGGTCGACGTGGTCCATGGCGAGGATGTGGCGGCGCGCGGCGCGGCCCCCCTTCATGGCGCGCCATATGGCGCTCTCGACCACCGCATTTTGCTTGGGGGTGTCGGGGGCGGTGTACTCGCGCCGAATGCCAGCAGCGTCGCAGAACGAGGTGAACGCGGAGCCGGTGAACTCGCCGCCGTTGTCCATGCGGAAACAACCCGGAGTGCCCATGCCGTTCATGTCGGCGAGAAACCGCTGCACGAACTTCAGGGTGTCGCTCTTGGCCCGCATCCCGTACCCCCGTTGCCACCGCGATGCGCTGTCCGCGAACATGATCAGGTACCGGGAGCCGTCCAACGCGTCAGAGAACGGGCCCGTGAGGTCGATGTGGATTTTGCCGAACGGTACCGCCGCGCGGGTGCCACGCCGCGGCACCGGGGCCCGCCTACCCTTCGCTTCCACGCAGCCCACACACGGCTGCATCTCCCCCACCAATCGTACGCCCTGCTGCTTGGCCGTTTCACGCATCAAGAATTCGTTGACATGGCCGGTGGAGGCATGGAACAAATTAATATCGATGGTGGGCGTGGATTTTCCTATCGAAAATGGGGAAGCACCGGGGGCGATGATCGCCAAGGCATGCGAGAGGGAGGGGGGAACGACGGTTTGCTGCTCATTGCATCCAGCAACAAAACCTTTCAGGCACTCCAAGTCATCACTCATCACGGGAAACTTTGGGGGAGGGGATGTTGCGGAATCGCAAACATCAAGGGCATCCGGAAAAAAATCACCCTGTGGGACCGAGTCTTTTCCATCCATCAGGCCAACATCAAGGAACATGCTCATATCCATGAGAGGCAAATGGTCCTGGGGGACGAGGGGGTTGATCACAACTTCACAAAAATCGCTCGGGTCAACGACGGAGGGAGAAACAATCTCAGACGTGCTACGGCAGCCGTAATTACAGGCTGGAAGTCGGCAATAGTCGTTGGCACTACAATCTACGTCCATGGGCGGGAATGCACAACGCGGAAGTTCTACACCGGAAGTGACGGATGGGAAGCTCGGACTCGCACTCGAACTCGAAGGTACAACACCGGCAGTGGCACCACCGGCGGACTGGAAGCTCGGAATCGCACTCTAACTCGAAGGTACAACACCGGCAGCGGCTCCACCGGCGGACTGGAAGCTCGTACTCGCAGGTGTGCCCGCTGTGTTTGGGGGGAAAGGGGGGTTCGCCACAACAAGGCCTGTTCCAACGCTAGGCGAGGGAGCTTGGGGAGACACACGAGGGAGGGCATTGGGACCGAGGGTCACAGCACTACCGGTATACGTGGGAGGCAAGCGAGTGGCCCAAAGAGAACATCCTACATCGGAGTAGGCAAAGGAAAGCTGGCCATTGAAAAGATGCACGCCATTCTCGTCCAACGTAATCTTCTGCCTACGCTGCGTATGGTGCAGAGAAAACAGATTGAACGTGATACCGGGGACTACATACACGTCCGACATCTGCACGCAAAAATCGGTCTCGCCCGAAGGGCCAGGCATGTGAAATGCCATGTTGATGCTACCAACACATTGCACGCGCAGATAGGCACGATTCCCTACTTGGATGAATCCTTTTCCTGCTGGGATCGGCTTCATGTCGAACATGTTTTCGCTACTGCTGACAAACGTGTTGCTTGCGCCGCTGTCGGCCCAAAATTGCTCTCTACCAATCTGCGAAGGGCGACTCTGAACAAAGCAAAACCACCACCATCCTCACGCGCTACCACACTTGGAAAGATCTCGCCTTGTGACACAAAACGTGTCTTGAGGAAGTGAAGATGCCCAGGGGATCCGGCTACGTCGGGAGGAGGCGAATGGTACAGGGCATGGGTCGAGTGCTGCTGCTGCTGCTGGAACGACGGCGGTGGCGGAGGCTGCGGCGGTGGCTGCTGCTGCTGGTAGTACAGTCGACCCCGCTTTAAGGACGCTCGTAGTAAGGAAACCCCCCGCTTAAAGGACGACTTTTTTCCAGAACCGAGGGGGCCGACAGACAGTACAAATAAAGGGGGATATACAGTTTCTATTCTGCGAACCCCCCTTTTTTCACCTGTGGAGTGCTTTGTTTGGTTCATCACACGCGCAACAATATAGAGCGCGGTCTGCTGCTGCTGCTGTTGGTACACATGAAGAGATTCCTACCGCCTACCGGAGGTTCCTCTGATACAAGCACCGGCAAGAAAACATGTGGGGAACCAACGTGCAAGCACAAGTCTCTGCTGATCACAGCAATCCACGAGTGCCCTTGCGGGCGGCCGATGCATGCCTTCTGCGGGCGAGGCATCGGGGATGAAGGCTACGGGCAGCAGCGAATGTGCACGGATTGTCAGAAGAGAACGGATGAGGGCGGGATCGGCACCAGCAGCAGTCCCATGGAGGTGGACAGTGGAGACGACAGCGAGAACAGGTGATGAGAGTGAATCGCGCCGCAGTCAGCAGTAGCAGTCAACAGTAGCAGTCAGCAGCCAGCAGCCCTCGACCGAACGAACACCGTGCTGCTGCTGGGCATGAAGCGACTCACGCGCCATGAAACACCACACGAAATATCACCGTTCCCACTCGCACATGATTTCTGCGTTCCTTTCTGTCATACATGAGGAGTTCGGCACAATCTTGTGCGGGTGTTTTTTTGAAATCTCCCTGTGTGTGTGTGTGTGTGTGCGTGTGTGTGTGTGTCGTGTGTGTCTGTCGGTGTGTCTGTGATACTGCTGTAAAGCAAAAAAAAAAAAATTGAACACAAAAACCGTTCGCTCCCGCAGCTGTTGGCATGGGAGCAAATGACTCGCTGCGCTGCCGTACCCGTGCTCGCACTTCGACGGTGATATGCAGACTGTCGTGTTCGAGAGGTCTGCTGTATGTCATGCAGGATTCACACTTGAAAGCTCGCTTGAAAAGTAGGCAATGTACACAACTACCTGCTGTGCGATATGTACATGGTGCTCCCAAAATCTGGAATGCTTGTGTGCCTCTCTTGCCTCATTTCCATGCTGCCAGCACAGATATGTGCTCTCTCCCTGGAAAGTCAGCGCAAGTTTTATTTGGCGCAATCTGCTGAACTATTTACCATGTGGATTCTCGCGTTCCTCCGTCAGCACAAGTGCCGACAACCTCCCTTGACATCTCGACCTTCACTCGCCACTTTTTTCCCTTACGCCCAGCTCGTCGCACCCGGCCGGGCGCAAGAAGCCAGAGACTGGAGGGAAGGGGAAAGGGCGTCAACGTACCGCGGAGACAAACTCTCAACGGCGCAGCGGTTGCAGCTTGTCATCGAGATCCGAGGTGGCGCTAAAAGAAAGGCGGTTGCTGCAAAGTTCAACGTCGGCACATCATACGTGAGCAAGCTGATGAAGCCGGAGAGTATCGCTGCGCTGGAGAGAGTGCGCGACCTGGGACTCAATCAGAACACCCTTCGCGCACCGGTGGCCACTCGGCTACCCCTGGGGGACCCTTGGCAGGGGGTTTAACCCTGCAGGCACCCTGTGGGGGGGTTGTACAGGGTTCGGAGCGATGCCAACGTCAGAGCCTGGACCTTGGTAAGGTGTTGTCCATTGGTGGGGTCCATGGCGTTTACCTTGTACATGCCCGACACCCTGTCCGGTATTCTCGGTGATGCCCTGACAGGGTCGTGAAGTAAACAAGGTGAACACGTGGACCCTCGCAAGGTGCTAGGCCTTGCTGGGGTTACCCCTCATGATCCTGCTGCACGCCCATCACCTTGTACGGGGTATCTCGTGGGACCTTGTCAGAGGAACGGTTGCTACAAGGTAATGTGTTAGGCCTTGGAAAGGTGAAGGGTTCGCACAGGGTTTAAAACGGGGACCTTATGTGCTATCCCCGCCCCCCCTCTACGGCGTGGTCAATGGTCAAATGACTACGGCAAGCAACAAATGAGTACGCCC